>CM050418.1:2866956-3139889 GCA_027564155.1 Gymnocypris eckloni scoliostomus | reverse complement strand
AAACAGTTTTTGTTTTTAAGGAAAATAAACAGTAATTGTGTTTTGCAAAACATTTTTATGAAAGAAATAGCGATTTTTACTTTGTTTCTTTCACGGAACATTTCAAATGTTTTGCAAAGCAATGCAATTGCTGTTTATCTTTCATTAAACAATTGGGTTAAGCGCTACTATTTTAAAAAGCAACATCTGTATTATTTTTATATTAAATGATTCATGAAATTTCCGTTATACATTTAAAATACTTTTGAAGTATTTTAATACATACAAGCATTTTAATAAATAATATAAAATAAAAATAATGCATGCCTTTTCTGTAGGGCTGCAACAACTAATCGATAAAATCGATTATTATCGATTATGAAAATCATTGACAACGATTCTTCTCATTATCGATTAGTCGGGTCTGTCCACAGTGCACGTCCAACTTCAGCCGGTTGCTCAAATTACAGCACTGAATAACGCATTTCTATCAACAAAATGCATCTAAAAATAGTGGAGGAAACAGAATGAGATGCCGCGGGAGAAGTACGTGATCAAAGCTGCCCAAAACATGATAATTCTTTATTTTGAGCTTTAAGTTAATGCATTAGTGTAAAGGCTTGCCCTGTCAGGCGCTGTGACACATGTGTGTGCGTTAGTTGCGGTCCTACTTTTATGCATGTATTTCACGTTTTAAAGTTCTTATATGTGAACAAACATATGAAAAATAAGTTTGTCATAAAAACTTATTTAGTTTCTTAAACATTTCTGGTCTTATGGTGCAGAAATCATCATTTTATATTATATTGAACAATGTTTACTTTCATATTTGGTCATCAAAACATAACTTTCTGCATCTGAATTTACATTTCCACTGGCAACCAATAAAAAAAAAAAATCAAACTCTAAATTCTGATTGATGAGCCACATTGAAAATCATTGTAACATTTTTTAAACAAAAGTATAAATACACACATTTTCTAAATTAATTTAAAAAAATAACCTTTTATGCATGTATTTAGATATTTGTTTTCTTGTATGTGAATGTATGACAAATCAGTTTTGAAATAGGAACCTCCGAGAAAATTACCACACCAATGAACAGAGGCCTGCGGAAATGCTCCAGTTTCTTGGGAAAAGCCCAGCCTGGAGATTCGGAGAGCTGAACATAGAGCTCACATGCTACATGGAAATGTTTAGACACATGACCTGGAAGACAACAGGTCAGCAGGCAGCAGACAACGAAATGAGTCCCGAAACCCTCAACGGCAAGAGTACCTACAGGGTGGGCCACTTCAAAGACATTCCACACGCTTGGAATTCTGGGAGACATACCAAGGAAAACTACAGTGTCAGAAGATCCCAAACAGGTCCATGGAGTCAGGGAGGCCAACGGTAATGTTAAAACTATTCCTAATATTTGAGAGTACAATCGTAGACGTTTTCCAAAAGAGTAACAGCCAAAAAAGATTAACTCATATTTGGAACCAATCTTGGGACAACTGTTTGAAATAAAGCAAAAAAAAAAAAAAAAAAATATCACAAATTGCTCATTTTGCTGTTTCTTTACATGAAAAACAGATCGCATGAACATTGATCAAGTTTCTGATAGAACAATCACAGCACCTGCAAACGCCTCATGTTTTCCCAATCCACATTTCAAATGGCTAGCTGGGATGCGACGGGTATCTATAATAAGGACGATCTAATTATCTCCAGACCATTATTTATAACACCGTGTTACTATTGCAGGCATCAGTCCAGCACTTTCTTAAGACAGCAGCTCTAAAAAAACATCACCAACCCACTATTCTAAGTGTGCCCATAAAAGTGCCTATCCTAAATTTAAAATGATGTTCAGAAATAGTTAAAGCTGAAGAGGTTTTAGATACAGTAGCTATACATTTCACAGTAATCAAGGATCTAAACGTGTGCTAAAACTTCTCCGTTTAACATATATTGAATGAATTAAACTTTTAGTAAAAAGGCAATTTAGCACAAACCTGGAAACAATTAAATTATATCTACATATACACATATATATGCATGTATATAATACATACATTTCATTTTTGAGGAGGAATTCAAATTAATTATTGCTATACATCCCTTATAAAAAATAACCAGTAGTATTTATTGTAGTAAAAGTGCAGTAACAATTTTTTTTTTGCGTATTGATTATCATTTGTGTAACCACAGTTATACCACAAATACCATAGTTAAACTATGGTTAGTGTAGCAAAACCACGGTAACTTTGTGGACTATCATGGTTTAACTATAGTATCCATGTTTTTTTGGGGTTGAATTTATGGTTCATTTTCGTAAGGGATAATTAAACGTTCTTATAAAATGTTACACAAACACCGAGCTTCCAATATCTAATTGCACACGTAAGATTGTTTTCCTTCTCGTTAGGGAATTTCATAATCGATATCACACCGAAGTCGACATCGATATATATATATAAGAAAGAGACCAGATGTAGACTAATCCCACACTTGTGGGATCTGGGAATCTTCTTAGGGCCTCGACTTGTTTACATGCTTCTAGATCGAACGTGAAGAACGTGCGTGTGCGCCTCCGCGACTGGAATCCAGACGTGCGTGCGCGCGCGCGCGAATCCCGCCGAGTCCAGTCACGAGCGCTTATCTGGCCTAGAACGCCAGGCCTGAGGAACGACCCATTTTGATAGGAAGCGGGGGACATGACATATAAAGACATAAGTTTAACTACAACACAATAAGCTTTTATTCCAACAAATGACCTAAATGATACCTTTATGCAATATATAACACTTAAAAATGTCTCCGAATAATCAAATTTCAACACATAAGCCATTTTAAAACAATTAAATACGTGAGACATCCCTCGCCAACACATGTCGGAGCGGCCCGAAGTCTACATGGAGTGAATTCCACAAGTCCCCACTTCCCTCAGTTGTAAACTATAATAGTGACACGCACAATAACACACACACACACACACTTTGTGAATTAAAACGTAAGAGAGTGTCACGACTTACTTTCTCCATGTAGCGATCCGCAGAGGCACAAGATGTAGGCGAAAGTGACCAAAACAACCACAGTTGTGTCCAGCCGCATTGTGCTTCGCGACACGTTTTAGTTTTCTTGGAAAATTAAATCCACCTCTGGTGTGTCCAAAAAACTGTTGTGGAGCAATGAAAAAAATATAAATTAGCTTATATCCAGGCTAAAAAATGAAAAAAGTCAGGGACAACTTAAATGAGACCCCCCAAGAAGGGGACTCAGGGGTCCAGCGTGCTTCAGTTGAAGATGTTCAATTTAAGTAGTTGTTGCTTACACAACATGAACATTAAATAACATGATATTGCACCATAGTGAAACATAAATGAATAAAAATCATTTTGAACGATTTTTCGGATTCATCTTTGCTTTCAGTAGATCAAGCATGAAAAACGGCCATGCATTTCTTCCATGGACTCAATCCCACACTTCTAGGAATGAGGTACCCTTAAGGGTACAGTACATTGAAACGTTTTCATACCCCTGTTTTGGCTTGAAAATGTATGTAATGTTAATTAAAAAAACAGCAATACTATGGCACCCCCGGCTGCTTTAAAAACAAAAACAATAATATTCCAAATGTTCACAGAAAAGCTTACCAACAGAAAAAAAACATAAAACTCAAATAATATGCCTGATTTTAACGTTTCTGTGGGAAGGAGCAAAAAATAGGCGTTATTCCACAGGTCGTTTCATGCACTGCCAAAAAAAAGGGGGCATCTCCTCAGCTCCATATACACGTGCATACACAAAAAAATGATTTTCTGCTCTTAAACTGACAAAAAAGCCACCGTCCCCTGATATTAAACATCCACACACGTCTGTGTAAATTCAAAGCGTCCAGAGCCCAATACAAATCTGGATATTCCCCTAAAGCCTTTGCTTCCAGCACAATGCTCCTGAAGTGTGTGAGCGTACGCGCGTCACGGCCGCGTTGCGTTTTAATCTTCCACGTTAATCAACAGAGCAGCATCCAACGCGTGTCCGGCCTGCCCATGCAACCACTCAAATCCGTCCTCGAGACCCCGGTGCACGGTTTCGATTCACTTATTGGCGTGGGAATGGGCTGAAAGTAGGAAAAACTTCTCTCGTGTTGTCGGCGGTACGGTTTTCCCCCTCTCGTCTCTCCCTGTGTACCTCCACCAGTAAACAAGTACTGCCAGTCAGCTGGGGCAGAGCGGCGGCGCGGCGCGGCGCAAAACACGGAGCGGAGCGGGGCTGCTGGAGCGGAGTCCGGCCTGGAGACTGTGAGCGACGCCCACATAAAGAGAAAGCAGGAGTCAGGGATTAAACATAACGACGCCTCTCCATTGTACTCGAGGGTTAGCGTTAAAACAGATCATTTTGGTGGTTGGAATCTGAATCCATGCAACATGTAAACTCATCAATTGGATTTAATTGTAAATATTTAGCATTTTGAATGATGTGATTTTTTTTTATTGTTTCTATTGTCCTCATTTGTATGTGCATCACTTTGAATAAAAGCGTCTGCTAAATGTAAATATGTTTTTATTGTTAATTGATCAAAAGTACATTTAAAAAAATAGTTTAAACATATACAAGACACTATATTATATTTTATTGAGAACTGAGAACTTTGGTGGTTGGAATATAAATCCATGCAATATTTAATTATATTAATTTAATTATGAATTAAACTATGGTATTTAATATTAGTTGATAAACAACATGGGCAACTATTTTGGTTTTAAAAGTATATTTGTGTGCATGTTTTAAGACTTTACATTAAGACTATTAACTGTGATGCCTAGAATCTGAATCCATGCAATATTTTATATGTAAAAATTATAAATTAGTAATTTAGTATTTGTCATTATATGTATTTAATTTACATTAGGCCTATGTATTTACTATTTGTCAACAAATAATTTGGAAAACCTTTTAAAGATGTTTTGGTTTAAAATCATTATATTATATCATTACTATATCATTACACCTTTCTGTTGTATTTAATGCTTAACATTAAAACTGAGAATTTGAATTCTGAATCCATGCAATATTTACACATAAAAATTAGGAATTGTAATTCATTATAAATATTTAGACTTTTTAATGATATATAATTAAAAATGTAAATGTTTGCAGACCAATAACACGGACAACCTTTTAAAGATTTATTGTTTTAAAAAGTATATTTATAATATTGTGTTATGTAATATTATATTTCTTAATATATAGCCCAAGCTAGATGAGATGCCTGAAATGCAAAGTTTATGATAGTGATTCCACTGAAATGTGAATTGTTTGTACATATAATGATTATTAATAAGTGTGCATTGAAGTCAATGATTTGTCATTGATCACTACTGAAGTCAGCGTTGCACGAAGGCGTCTATTTAAAACGCAACTGTAATGTAATTGGACAATTTAATCTGTGAAAGCACACAGGAGCGGAACATCTCGCTTGCTTTAAAGCTGTGATTAATCTATCTGTTATACAAGAGCTCATATACTGACGTGCAGCATCAGTAATCCTAAATGATTTCTGTGATCAGATTACTGCCGCCCCCCTTTATCAACCCAGTCACATACACACCTGTCAGATGCTGAACGCACATGACATACACTTTTACAAATGAATGTGTATGTATAGATAAGTACAGATGAGTAGGAAAACTACTATTGATTTACACGACCACACCTGCACAGGGACAGTTAAGCCAGAATCGAACCAAAGGAAACACACAAGCAAATGTCAAATGACTATTAATAAACACTGATGGAGCAAATATTGATTCGCCATTTCATCACTAACACCCCTTTGTCAATAACGAGAGATTTTTGCCTGTGGGATATTGACATTGTATTAGAAGAATAAATGGATCTGATGTCCACTTGATACAGTAATGTTTGATTAGAGACACTCCTAAAGCATATTTGAAAAATTGCCATGTCAAATTATGAGTGCTTTCCCTCTTGCATATAAAAGAGCATTATTAGTTATTTGGTATCAAGTGAGTTTTTTGATTCTTTGGTAAGCTGAACCGCCTTAAAGTAATATTTCACCCCAAAATTTTAATTTGCTGAAAATGCACTCCCTCTCAGGCCATCAAAGATGTAGATGTGTTTTTTTCTTCATTAGATTTGGATAAATTTAGCATTATATCAGTACCTCACCAATGGATCCTCTGCAGTGAATGGGTGCCGTCAGAATGAGAGTCCAAACAGCTGATAAAAACATCACAATAATCCACACCACTCCAGTCCATCAATTAATAGTGAAACGCTGCATTTTCGTAAGAAACAAATCCTTAAATGTGTTTAACTTGCCTCTGGATAAAATACAACTCCATAAACCATAATGCTGTTTCCTCCACTGTTGTCATCTTACATCAAAATCCCATGACTTTTTTGTTGCAAATCTTTTTTGACCATTTTTGCTTGTAAACAGAGTTTAATCTGTGCATATTTCTCTTCTGATTCAGACGAGACAGCTTTTTCTTTGGAGAAAACAATAATATGAATAGAGGACTTTAGCATTTTAGCTGTTAGCAATGTTTGAAGTTAAAAGCATCTTAATGATGGATTTGTTTCTTACAAAAATTCAGCTTTTCGCTTCTTACGATGTTAATTGATGGACTGGAGTGGTGTAGCTTTCTTGTGGATTATTAAGGTGTTTTGATCAGCTGTTTGGACTCATTCTGACGGCACCCATTCACTGCAGAGGATCCATTGGCGAGCTACTGATGTAATTTCTCCAAATCTGTTCTGATGAAGAAACAAACTCATCTACATCTTGGATGGCCTGCGGGTGAGTAAATGTCTGCAAATTATTTTTTTTGGAACATGAAAACTTTTAGAAGTCGTGATGATTTTAAAAGATTAGCAAACAGCTGTTGCCAATATAGAAACACAGCTGCCGTTTGTTTTTTTGCGGTTTGATTCATGGGGAGCTGTGTCTGTAAATATAAACATGTTGGCAGCACATGCCAGCGGGTTTTAGCAACTCATTTCAGTTTTCTATATCTGGTGTTTATCTATCTATCTATCTATCATTTCACCTAAACATTACCATAAACAAAACAGTCTCTATACCTTGATGAGATAACTACACTTGGCCACCCCAGTCTCAAAACAAGACAAGGTTATTTACCACAACACCAGGGAGGAAAGATTGAGAAACCAGGTATCCAAACAGCTTCCTGAACAACTTCCTGCATGTTGCTCACCATTAGTGTTTACAGCAGGGCAGATCCTCCATACCACCCATCCTAGAGGACCAACGGCGTAATTATACCGGCTCCTTCTGCGAGGAGCAGCCGAGGATCAAAGCATAAGAGCCTTTCCCACACTGCTCTTCCTGCTGGGGCATGTTGCAACAACTTTGTTTAAAACAAGCCCTCCGCCTCCCGCACACCACAGTACTGTCTTTACTTATTCACCGACTTCAAAACTTTACATGAACCCGACATAAAAATGTCTTGACTCATGATGACTCATAAGCGAGTCAAAAATCATGTAGAGTTGTGAAATATGTGCATAAACTTGTCTGTTTCCATTCGTTGAACACACTTGACCTTCATTTCTTCACGTGGAACATAACCTTTGAAGTTAGAATCGACCTTGAGAAGATACAAGCAGCTGCTTTCTGAATTCAAACATTGGTTTTGGCAGGTTCTCAATCGTGACCAGAAATGACAGGTTTTTTGTTTGTGTTAATCAAGTAAAAGCAATTCCAGTTTACGGTTAAAGATCTCATGAGAAGGTGGGTTTATTGTGTCTTAATCTCTGTGAACTTGAGCGGTTTCCAGGAACTTTGCAGCACCTGCTGGGTTTCCCAGGGTTTGAGCGAAGGCCCGCGGCCGGGCGGAGGTGTCGCTTCAATCCCTTCACCAAGCTAACCTGCCACCGTGCAGCCAGATCACAGCGTTCCCTGTCAGGAGCCGCGAAATTAAAACTCACAGCTGCTTTATCTGCTCGCTTTACTTCAAAGGTGGGTCGACCTGGTTTGGAAAATTAGGCCTTTGGGTCCACAGGAGTCTAGTGTCAGAGTAACCATGATTTACGTTATGATTTAAATAATTAATTAATTAAAAATATAGACTTTAACATGCACACAAAACTTTTTTGTGCCCTTTTGCATGGTTACGCATTACAATTGTTTTTTTTGCATCACTGCCATCTTGCTATGAATAAAACGATAGCATGGACGCGCATTTTATTAATAGAGCTCTACCTGCTCAAAATGTTGCTTTTCTTATGGAAGTACCTCTAATATCAAGGCCTGATGTCCAATTTAACACATCCTCTGTGGTGGTGGAGAAACTATGACACGAAATGGGCTGATAGCATAACATTTGCCAAGTTCAAGGGTCTATAAAAAAGACTCGTAGGCCTACCGTAAAAAAATGTAAGATATTGCTTTCATTGGGTAGAATGCCATATTTCAAGGCCTTGGGTCTCTTTAATGCATAGTCTGTGACAGCCAAGAAACTAGACTGCGAAATGAACTGATGCCACAACAGGTGGCTCAGTGTGCAATGTCCTATTTATGCTGTTTAATAGTTTCTTGTGCACACACATAGAAGACTGTATTTTTTATTTTTGCTAAGGTCCTTGAGGTTTTGTAATGTGGTGCTAACTATACATTGAGAAGAAACCCCAAATGCTTATAACCTGCATTTTGCATAAAAAAGTGCACCTTGAATTAATTCAGTCATATTTGACGATCACTAAAGAATCACTATACAAACAGCTGCCATGAAACCTCTCTTCTTTTATGATACATTTATTTTCATTCAATTCTTACTTTTCTATTAAAAAAAGTTAATAGGGACAAACTCTGGAATCACATATTTTTCCAGATCTGGAAAATACTTAGGCTAAATCAAATTCCATACTTTTCCAAACCTCGTCTAGGAACCCTGTTTACTGGATCTGTTGACAATACTATTCAGTAAAGTTTAATGTATGAAAACTTTTAAAGTGCCCCTATTATGCCAATTTAAGGTTGCTTATATTGTTTTATGAGTGTCTTAAAACACGACTACATGCATCCAAGGTCAAAAACACATTTGTTTTCTTAAAAAATTGCTTTAGTTTTCCCTCATTTCTAAATGATTCCTAAACGACTCGTGTGAAGCAGTTGGAAGAATCAGTCTCTCTAAACCCCGCCTTTCACGGCTGTGATTGGTCAGGCACAGTCCTTTGTGATTGGTCTACCGCGTACGTATATCATGTCTACGTACAGACGGACATTATGCAAATGTATTACTTCGTGACGTACAGCCGTTTAGGCGATTGCGAACTGACTCTTTTTTTATAGACAATAACTTTATTTATCGTGCACTGTCGGCTTCACAACTTCGCTGAAAGTTTATGTTCACACACTGCATGAAAGGTAATATTCAAAAAGGCATAATAGTGGCACTTTAAAGGTGACATGTGACAAGGCCAAAAAATAATTAAATCAAATTTCGATTATTACAAGTGATAAAACTATTTCAAGATGTAATAGACGTCTGGGGGGGAAAAAGCCACATTTGCGAGATGTAAACTGAGAATTGTGAGGAACGTATTGTTTATATCTCGCAATTCTGACTTTGTCACCCTCAAAATTCTGATTACATGAAATTATTTAAAAATATATTTATTTTACGAATTGCGAGCAGTAAATTCAAAATAATTTCTCGCAATTCTGAGTTTTTACTTAAAACTAAAATAGATCACCTTTATTTTTTCATTCCGTGCAATGACTGGATTTCGCCTGTGAAAAATCGCCAAGCAAAGACAAATATACCGTAACTTGTAATTTGTAAAAAGGATTAAAACAAGACAACAAGTAGGCGGATTGCAAATTGTTTTATTAAAATAATACACCCGCCTGTTTTTCTTCACACATCGAACTCATCTGATAGAAAAGAAGAGTAGCCTAGCCTATGACCACCTGTGTTCATGTGAATGAATTTACAGGAGCGAAACTAAGCACACGGACAGATAAACAATCCTTGACAAGCCACATCAGATGAACATTAAGATCCTGCGCGGTAGAACAAACACGTTAACCATAGCTGAGCAATACGTAATACTCCGTCCATGTGCTATAAAGGGAACAAGCCCAAGTAGACCGTTAGCAGATTAATGTGGGCCATTTACTCTCCGGGTGGAGAAGACCGTATCCATCTGTGCTTCCGACTAAACAATACTTCTGCTGTTTGCCAGAACATTTCCTGATCGACGCGGCGAGTCTGAACAAGTCGACCGGACCTTAAAACAGCTCGGTACATTTTTATAGCGACCGTATGTGAGAAAGTGACTAACAGAAACTCCGATAAAGCTGGATGAAACTGTCAGTCATTTTAAGCGTCTCAGAACGCTCATATGTAGTGTCAAAATATATTATATTAAGCAATATTATATGAGGAATTTCCTATTGGAAATGAAAACAATTCAGGGCAAACTTCGAACACGTCTTTAAAAAGACGAAAATGTCGGTCTCAGAATTCATATTAAGAACGTTTATCGTCAGATTATGTATTTAAATGACATTTATCAAATTCGTACCGAACCAAATTATTAATTTAAGACGTTCTTCACAGAGATTCGGCGCAAATTCGTTATGACATCGACAATGGCATGCAGGTGAAGTACATTTTCGCGGGAATGACTGACGCTGACTGAATGATTGAGGCTGTCAATCAAATGTATGACTCTTAGCTAGTGTCTGTAAACCTGTTGTAATAGATAAATTCAATCTAGCGGTTCTAATGATGATTAACATCATCTGAGTCGCGGGAATATTCTTATGAAGAGGATCATGCTGATAAACGTGAAGGAGACGACGATTAGCATCAGCCACAGGAACCAGTTGACGGATTTCTTGGTGTGCTGTTCCAGACGCTCCGATTCAGTCTTCAGCTTCTCGAAGTTCACGTCGGCCTGACGCAAAGACTGAGAGAGAGTCTGAGGAGGAGGAAGAGGAAGGTTTACAGTCTCAGGGGTTAACGCAAAAAAAGATCCTGAGCCAGGGAAACACATTCGCAGGGTTATTTGGCAAACAAAACAAAATGATTTGAATGATTTTCCTTTAAACTAACTAAGGCTCAGACTGAAATTGTTTTGTTCAAAATAAATAATGGTAAATTAAATACTAGGAAATGGACATAAAACAGGAAATATACAAAGACAGTTTACTAGTTTACTACAGAAAACTACAGTTCAGTTCAATTAATAACAACATAAACAATAAAATGCTCCAAGAACTGGAAACTTAAAAGTGTTACAGATACGGTTAAATTTAATTCCAGGATTTTCAAGGAATTTAAGCACTACTTTTTTGTCAAGGACTAAAATCAGAGATCTCACTTAAAGCACATGCAAAGAATGCAATGCATGTGGCAACTTTAAGATTTGAAAGGAATCTATGACAAACTTATTACTTTGCTTATTCCTTATGATTGACCTGAAGAATGAAAGCTATATTGTACACTTGGAAAACTATGAGTTATCACCGCTTAGCGACACTAGCGGTGTAACACACGATATAATTACATGGTTTTATTGAACCACACACCAATATGCCTATAATATGAACATAACCGAATTAAATAGGCCGACATTATGTATTATAACAAATACCAGCAGAGGGCGCCAAAGGCCTGGTGTTTACTTTACAGCGTGATTCAACGACGTTTAAATCCATTTCATTTCATGTAAACTCAGAACGAGGGTTTAAACTTTTATTTTGAAATCGCAATGTACAATAAATCGCATATAGAAATATGTTGATGCCTTGTCCTGTGCTGGCATAGGTTTATAACGTTACAAATATAGTGAGATAATGCACACTGCTTCCCCAGATGACCGTTAAGTAACCCAAACTCACAGCATACGCAGAGGAAGAGTTTAGCGCCTTTCACACGTAACGTTAGTCTTTTCTAGATTAAGAGATCATATGTGATCAATACCTTTCCAATCATCATTCTGACAATCATATTGTTTTTATGGAGATGATGTGATTACTATGAGCTGTTTACAAAGCTCTGCTGCTTTTCTATGTAACTATGACTAGACTAGAGTTTGCCCATTGCTTTTTCAGCACGTCGCGCTCGAGACCCAGAGGCTTCTTCTCCATTCATCAGGGCTGCGGCTCTGGATACTATTTCCTGTCTCGTGTTTATAAGAGCAAAAACTTCTGATTGGCTAGTAATGTTAGTTTGGTTGAGAGTGAAAGCGGTGTCCCTCTAATACTATTGGTAGTCGAACTCGTGAACCTGAACTTATTATTTTTTTTAAATGTAAGACTCTCTTTTTCTTCTTTTTTTTTCACAGGCGAATGCCGCACGCCGGAGATCCGGCACGGTGCCGGAGAACTTTAAGCCCTGCAGTCTGCTCACTGCCATTCAGTTTAACATCAAATTGTTCAGAGTAGGTCATGTCAAATGTTTGAGTTTAATGACACGGTGTAGTTCAAAAAAGATCATATTAGTTTATATACAGATTTGTAAGGCCATGTTGCTGTAGTAACAGCACTCTTAGGTTTGAAAGCTCAATAATTGGTGTAACACTAATATACTGCTGCCCTCTAGTGGTCACACAACAAAAATCACCAATTCATTATAATAAAACACTCTTTTTCAAGATGCTACTTTACATTTTTAAATGCTCATTATTGTGGTGACTCACTCAAAAAAGAAAAAAATATATAAAATAATGATATTAATAATATTACAATATAATATGCAATATAAATATACAATAATATTTATGCAATTATTTAATAATACAAATAACTATTATAATTAATTAAAAGCTTGAATATGTTGATTTATGCTGAAAATAATCAAAACATTTAGGAACTGAAGGGCATGAAGCTGGTGAAAATATATTTTTAGAATATATACACGGAACATAAAGTCAATATTTATTTTGTTAAAATATTTGTATTATTATTTAAAATAATTACTAACAAATGTTTTATTCTTTGAGCTGTCAATAACAAATTTGAGGCAGATAACTGGTGCAAAAAAACTATATTACCATAATATAAGTATGTAATACTATTATTAATAAATAAATTATATTATTATAATATAATTAATAATAACAATGATAATATAAATATGTATTAATATTAGCAGTATTATTTTATTAATCAAATACATATTAATCTAATTATCAGCAACAACAATGTAAAAATATTAATTATTATTATTATTAACTTACTATAAAACATTTAATTTGTTTTATCATTTTAAATGATTACTACCAACAATGTTAGTTATATTCTTTTGCACTGCCAATAATTAATTTGAAGTAGTAAATAATTGACCACTTTTTTTTGCTAGATGAAATATATTAGAGTAACAAGAAATTGAATGTCATTCGAGAAGAATGATGATCAAAATATGTGGTTGATTAAAAGATGTACACATTTTTTGTCTTCTCAAAGGATGGACATTATGGTCCTAAATATGCACTATTCAACCCCAGATTAACTACAGCCGTGTAGAGAGAAAAGCATGAGACCTGGTTGTCCTGCTTGATGAGGTTCTGGGCCGCGAGTGTGTTGTTCTTCAGGTTGCGAGCGAGATTCAGCATGTCATCAGCCAGTTTCTCCTGCAGGTTGTTATGATGCTGTAGAATAGCGTCCAGCTCTGCCGCAGACTGTCGCTCATCTACAGGAATACTCCTGACAAACCAGCAGAAAGAACTGATCACTGTAGATACCAGTGACACATTCACATAGACAATCAATGAGAGAGCGCCACCTACTTTCTGTGTCGGAGATCTGTATCCAACGAACCTAACCACGAAGAACAAAGAAAAGTAGAGCTGTCAAACGATTAATCGCATCCAAATTAAAAGGTTTTGTTTAGTAATGTGTGTGTATTGTGTATATTTATTTTGTATATATAAATACACACTCAGTGGTTCAGTGGTTAGAGCATTGCGTTAGCAGCGCAAAGGTTGTGGGTTCGATTCCCAGGGAACACATGTACTAACAAAACAAATGTATAACCTGAATGCACTGTAAGTCGCTTTGGATAAAAGCGTCTGCTAAATGCATACATTTATATTATATATAAATATATTTAATATACAAACATAAAATTCTTAAATATATACATGCATGTGTGTGTATTTTTATATAAATAATAAATACACAGTAAACAAACATATAATGTACACAAAACGTATATTTTGGATGTGATTAATCGCGATTATTCATTTGACAGCACTAAAGGAAAGGCATGCTTAATATATATCATTTGATTTATTAAAATGTAGCATTTAAATTAAATTAGAATGCACAGCTTACCAGAACTTGCCACAGCCTGTTAAGAAAAGAACAGATAAGAGAGTCAGTAAAAAAATACATTTCTACAACGTAAAAAAAAATATTTGAAAATGATTTTCTTAACCGGTATATACAGAGCCACTCAAATGTGTTTTTAATGTTTTTAAGGGAGTCACTTCTGCTCGTCAACGCTGTCTCTATTTGATCAAAAATACAGAAAAAAATGATATTGTGAAATATTATTGCAATTTCTAATATTGGTTTCCTACTTTAATATAATTAAAAATAGAATGTATTTCTGTGACGCAGCGCTGGATTTTCAGCTTCATTCCTCCAGTCTTCAGTGTCACATGATCTTCAGAAATCATTCTAATAAGCTGATTTATTATAAATGTGGAAACTGTTGTGCTGTTCATATTGTTTATTGGAACATTTTCTTTGATTCTTTGATGAATAAAAAGTTAAAAAGAACAGCATTTATTCAAAATAAAAAGCATTTCTCACAACATAAGTCTTTACTATGACATTTATTCATCAACACATCCCTCCTAAATAAAAGTATAAATTAAAAAAATAAAAAAGACCGCTAAAAAGTACTGAATGCAAACTTTTGAGCGGCAGTATGTATTTTCAAAGATGTTTCGATTTAGGATTTATGAAGGTACAATTCTAAGATGTTTCGCATTATATTTCCCTAAAAAAATGAAAACATAAAAAGCAGATTAGTAGCTGAAAGAGGAAAGTGTCGTACGGTACTCATCAGCTCCTTCCTCATTTCTCCAGCACATCGCGCTTTACTCTGAATGTGCACCGTCTTACTGGCCGGCGTTCTCTCGCTGGATATCGTAGGCGTCCGTCCAGGAGCCAGAAACTGATTGGCTAAGGACTTCTCTGCTGGAGACGGCTAGACACAAACAAAGTGTTTCTAGTTACAATCACAGAATGATGACTCATCTTACTGTCATTCAGCAGGCGGTGACCAAACAGCATAATTACTGACCAGTTTGTCTGCTTCTAAGAGACCCTTGAGGAAGTCCACCTTGCGGATGTAGTCCGTCAGTATTTCCGGTGTTGGTTTGCTGAGGGAATAAATCAGATATAAACTGATAGGATTTATCATCTACATAAATATCTGTTTATATCACAGCTGTAGGAGAAACACTACTAGCCGTTTTATCTAAACATCTGTATGTTAATATATTTCATTTTCATTCAATAAATGTTGAAATGGTTTATTATGTTTACACTTTCTTAAAATATGTGATTAATTAGTGCATGTAATCTCATATACAATTACCTGGGACTCTTTTTAAGGGCAACAAGCATCTCATCAAGAGCACCGACGTACTTGAAAAGACAAAAGTAAATCTATTAAATATGCTTTTCTGCTAAAAAATGATAGAGAAGATATTATATTGAAAAATGTACCAATATCCACAGCGAAGACAGAAAGCAAACAAGACATTAACTAATTAATTCTAGCACGTTAGGCATAAATATGAATTCATGTTTTGTTTTTGACACGTAACGTTAATTCATATAGAAATGGCGATGGCAAATATTGCTTTGTTGTATCAAGCAGAAAATATAACATTTGCTTCAAAAGCACAGAAGTACAGGCAAAGGCAGTGTTGTTATGAATTACCTTCTCTAGTCTCCATTCGGTCTCGTTTCTTTTCTCTGAAGCCAGAGATTCACAGCGTGATAATAACCTGATAAAATTGATCTCTAGTCTGGACGTGGCCATATTTGACGTTCAAAGCGGAAGTCGCGCGAGATTTACGTTCAACAAGGCGGAAGAGAGCGACAAATGAAGAGACCTTATGTTACACAGGAGCGGTTGGTGACAACTTCTGCGAATGTAATTTAAAAACAAACATACAAAACACGCGTACTTGTAACTTACGTTCATATCCATAGCTTAAAAATAGGTCAAGCAATCTGAGAAAAAACAAACAAATTAAATGTCCCCCGCGATGATGCAATGTCTCTTCCCTTACAAAAATAATCATGGTTTTATTACAAATAAAACCGAAAAAAAGGTTACTATAGTTAAACTACACTAACCACAAATTAACCATGATTTTGATATGCTAACCATAGACCATGGCATTTGGTCTATAATATTGTTATACAAATTGATAATTTTTAATTGGGGTGGCAAATTAATTTGTAAAAATGCGTGTTTGTTTTTTTCTTTTTTCTTTCTAAAATGTATTATGCATTTAAAATTTGTTTAATATGCTATATACGTTCAAATTAAAGCTTAAGGACATTTATATTTTTAATAATTTCAATCAAACACTGATGACACAGCCAAGTATGTCTGTCATTTTGAAATAACACCACAGACTTTATATTGCAAGTTACTATAGGCTCTGTGGTGTTACCAGGAAAGACAGTAACACCACAGACTTTATATTGCAAGTTACTATAGGCTCTGTGGTGTTACCAGGAAAGACAGTAACACCACAGACTTTATATTGCAAGTTACTATAGGCTCTGTGGTGTTACCAGGAAAGACAGTAACACCACAGACTTTATATTGCAAGTTACTATAGGCTCTGTGGTGTTACCAGGAAAGACAGTAACACCACAGACTTTATATTGCAAGTTACTATAGGCTCTGTGGTGTTACCAGGAAAGACAGTAACACCACAGACTTTATATTGCAAGTTACTATAGGCTCTGTGGTGTTACCAGGAAAGACAGTAACACCACAGACTTTATATTGCAAGTTACTATAGGCTCTGTGGTGTTACCAGGAAAGACAGTAACACCACAGACTTTATATTGCAAGTTACTAGGCTCTGTGGTGTTACCAGGAAAGACAGTAACACCACAGACTTTATATTGCAAGTTACTATAGGCTCTGTGGTGTTACCAGGAAAGACAGTAACACCACAGACTTTATATTGCAAGTTACTATAGGCTCTGTGGTGTTACCAGGAAAGACAGTAACACCACAGACTTTATATTGCAAGTTACTATTGGCTCTGTGGTGTTACCAGGAAAGACAGTAACACCACAGACTAATCAGCCTAAATCCAGACTTTTCTCAAATGGAGACTGCCATCATGATGATTTCAAGATCAGGGGACATTTTGGAAATATTAATAAGTATGTATTTATCAAAATTTGATTAAAGTATATCATATCTGCAAGTTATCAACATAACACCACAGACACTAATAAATTGCAACACATGAAATTTAGCTAACTTTAAGAAAATGAATAAGAAATACTCCCCATGCACTCCTCAGATCAAGCAGCACCTGCAGTGACCTTTACACACGGGGCACAAAGTAACGCGGGGTTAGTTTTAACACACTTAAAAAAAATATTTCCACACATTCTAGTGTAACCAAATTTACAGTGTTTACTTACCATATCAACATTATTTACCGAGAAAAAAGTATTTTGAAGATATTGCTGAACATTCATTTTACCATAGTAAAATAATATTTATGGCTTAAGTAAATGTTTCATCTCAGTTTTTATTACTATTTTAAAATGAAACAAATCTGCTATTATTTTAATCTCCAATCTGTTATTTATCAGTTTAGATATTAATTTGAATGCTTCGATAACTAGCAGAAGACACTAAGGGTTTTAAATGAAAGTTGTGCAGATGGGGTAAGTTGTCACACTGCGTTACATTAGCGATGTAACTCACACTATTTACTTTAATACATTTGAATGAGAAACGATGACAAACAGGTGAATAAAGACGGACAATCAATGTTTAATGTTCAGAAATGATTATTTCAAGACATGTAAAGCATTTTGGCTCATTTATGTGGGCCGTTCTTTCCCCTTTTCTTAAAAGGGCGACATCCATTGTTGTAACACCCCAGACATGAATTTAGGGACACACATTTTTTCTTAAATATGACAAATATGTATTTTTTAAACAATTTAATACAATTTCACATTTTAAATAAAATCTATATTCACAATATAACCACTTTATTTGTGTTAAAAATGTTATATTGTTTTAATTACTTTCCATGATACCTCTCTAAGGTATGGCGGGAACATCCATGTTTTGTTACAAATGCAATCTCTAAAACTCAATTAAATATGTATTTTAAAACAAAAAATGTAACTATTAACAGTGCACAAATTGTGTTTACCCTACAGAATACAAACATTTTATGATTTATTGGTATTTAAAGTTTATTTCAACTGTTGTAAAGTAGAGGGACACCACTTGCCACCACAAATGAAGAATGACCCAAATGGAAATAAAAAAACATGGTTACAACACTTTTACTATAATAAAACCTTGGTACATTTTCTTAAGGGTAGCACATGTCGATTAACAGCAGTAAACTAATTTGCATCATTTCAGCGAGTCTTTTTATTTATTTAATATTTTCTGAAAGTAAGCTAGCACTACAGGTGCATCTCAATAAATTAGAATGTCGTGGAAAAGTTCATTTATTTCAGTAATTCTACTCAAATTGTGAAACTCGTGTATTAAATACATTCAATGCACACAGACTGAAGTAGTTTAAGTATTTGGTTCTTTTAATTGTGATGATTTTGGCTCACATTTAACAAAAACCCACCAATTCACTCTCAACAAATTATAATATGGTGACATGCCAATCAGCTAATCAACTCAAAACACCTGCAAAGGTTTCCTGAGCCTTCAAAATGGTCTCTCAGTTTGGTTCACTAGGCTACACAATCATGGGGAAGACTGCTGATCTGACAGTTGTCCAGAAGACAAGGCTTATTATTATGATGGAAAATCCTGCAACAAATATTTAGAGGGACGCAGGAGCCAATTCGTAATCAATAATGTCAGCGATGAAGATTTAGGAATACTGTATAAAACCAGTATTATATAAAACACACAATATTATTGTGCTATTTTAGGTTTATTAATGGTGAACCATAAACTGTCCAAGAAAATTCCTCAATATGTCAATGCTCATCAGGTAAGATGTCTCTTATTGCTGTTTATGTTACAAATTCGGTTATTATGACTGCTTTTACAAACAGTTTTATATTACAGAAAACAACACAAAAAATGTTTAATTAAAAAATGAATGTGAACACGAAGAGCTGTTTTGATAAATGGAAATAAGCATCTCATGTATGTTTTTGTCGTTTGTTTAGATTTCTAAGTTTCGTGAGAGTAACAGGGTGCAAACAGATCCTGAATATCTAGATGTGCTGCCAAATATCCAGATGTGAAACAGTGTTGATTTATTGCTGTTTGCTTCAAATGAGCAGATTCTGCGCTGCTTGAACATGTAATGAAATGATTTGCTCTTGTCTGTTCATAATAAAACATGACTAAAATCTGTCTGCAATGAAAATGTCCATCAAGTTTTATAATAACGTTTGCTTTTAGAATAAATAAACTTTGTAATGTTTTTATGTCTATTTCTGAGTTGCTCAAATCTGATTGGAATGGGATTCAGTGCACTGTAAAACTCAAACTGTTTGAGGAAACCGATTGCCTTAAGTGGACCAAAAAAGGATTTGAGTCCTCCTTCAGGAACTGCGATAGTGTGGACACAAAGAAAGCTGGGTCCCTTTTCACTTGGTCCACCTCTTGGTCCACCTAAAGGGGTCTGGGTTCGGTTCTTTTAAAGAGGACTCAAGTGTGAAAACATCTGTATTCAGACCGACCAACAACCCTTTTGTTCCTTTTCAAAAGCCAACGACGAGACCTGCACAAATATAATCAGGAGTAAACAACCTCATACAGTCTAATAGAAATATAGTTTGTTAAATAATGAGAGTAAAATATTGTTAGCTTGACTGTTGTTTGTTTCATATTGATGACTTGCTCCACATTGTTTCATATTGATTGATGTTTGATACCTAAACATGTATGTAATACAAAATTCTCAATATTTTTCTCAGTATGGTTTATAGTTTTTATTTATTTATAATAAAGTCTTATAAATGTACCTATACAGCTTGCTTGACTCGTGTGTCATGTACATAATTATGTAAAATGGCGTTAAATAATTAAATCACACTTTTGTTGATACAAAACCACATGACCACACAAAAGGAGAACTGAATGGTCACTGAGGGTGAAAATCTGCTTCTGTGTTCCTCAAAAGAAAGAAACACTTATAAGCAGAGGCGTCATGCCCGTTCAAAGTGCCCCCTCAGATTTCTGAGCAAGTGGATTTTGAATGCAGCTTCCAAAAGACAAAAAATAGCCGAATTATATTTGTTTATATATATTTGATACAATCACACCGGTGTGATTAGATCGTTCACAGCATCAGCTGCTAAATTCAAGTCTGTATTTGGCGCTTTGGCTGGCGCTGAGCCAGAGACCGACGCGTTTGTACAGCGCTGCGTTATAACCAATCACACACGATTCCGTTGAGCTTATGAATGCAATGGCCAATCAGAGACGTCCAGGTGAGTCATCACCGAAACGCGGTGTTTTGTTCACTTGATCGCTTAGGAGTGTAAGATATTCATTTCACAGTGTAAACAGCTTTAGTGATTTTAATGGGAGTTTTTGAGAGTGCCTGAACTAAAACTGTTTTTTACTCTCTGTAAAACAAAAGTGTTATAATTAGCAACTTACAATATTGTTATTATTAAATTCACATTAAATACAAAGTCAGTCGTATTAAATACATTTTATGGCATGACACCCATATCTGGCACTTAAGTAAAAAGTCAGGGTTTTATGTGTTAATAGATTACACTATTAGTCTACTTTGCCCATCACCATATTGATCAAATAACAATCTATAAAGGTGCAAAACGCATTTACACATATTTGAGAATCGAGATATTTCCTAATACAGTTAACACATTATGAAATATTTCAAATAAAAATAAAAAGAAATAAATAAAAAATAAGCCTATATTAGTTTTGCTATCGTGGCTGCTGTGTCACATGACATCCATGTATTTATATTTCATTCATAAGACTTAGTTATCAAGACAAACGTGAAAAGATATGCTGTAAAATATATTGAGAATTTTGCATCATACATGTTTAGGTAACAAACATCAGTCAATCTTAAACAACAGTCAATCTAACCATGTTGTATTCTCATTATTCAGCAGAGTATACTTCTCTAGACTGTAT
Organism: Gymnocypris eckloni scoliostomus; assembly: GCA_027564155.1. Lineage (NCBI taxonomy): Eukaryota > Metazoa > Chordata > Actinopteri > Cypriniformes > Cyprinidae > Gymnocypris > Gymnocypris eckloni. Next base: position 3,118,518 of record CM050418.1, on the reverse strand, counting down.
GAGGTCATTTACTCTTGGTTATATTCATACAGGGTTTGTCTTAGGATTTGGGGCAGAATAGACAAAACTCCACTTCAGAAAACTCCAAAACACATCAATTAGCTTCTATTGTCTAAGTAAAGATTTTTCTTTACATTAACATGTTTATTTGATTTAGAAAGAGATGTGTTGTACCTCTTAGTAATACACAAGTCTTGTATATTATAAATGACCTGTTGTTTAATATCTTATACATCCTGAATTCTCAGCTATCACTGAAGAAAACATCACAATGTTCAGTATGACGTATAAAACAATCAGAGCCTGCGTGTCGTCTGATTCAGTTCTGTCTCATTCTGAGCACATTCGGTTAAGAGATCTGTTCAGATAAAAATATGAGATATATCAACATTATGTAGATATCTGACGGAAATACCAATTTAATACAGTATTCACAGATATAACAACAGATCAGATGGGTTTGGCATGATTTTATACACTTACCAGAGGTATACATTCTGAAACATCACTGAGCTGTAGAGACGAGCTTGTTTTTGCACAATAATAATATACTCCTAATTCATCATTAGTTATGTTACTAAACCACTGAAAGTTAGAGATGAATACTTGTCTTATATATTCTGATGAGAAAGTTCACAGTATACGCAATGGAGAATCTGTTTGTTTCTGGAAAAGCCAATAGATCTCTTTTACATCAAGATCACTACATACCGATGCTTTTCATCTCTGTGAAACACAGAGATCATTCAGATTGATTGTGTTAGACAACAAATAAACACTATCTGATCATGAAATAATCACAATAAAATCATGCATGAACTTCCACTTTCAGCTGAGGATTATATATGAAGGATTTGTTACATTCGTTTTTTGAGAGTTATTTTATTATAATAATTTTGTTATTTATACATGTAATGATTTTTTAAGAAAAGCCTTTCCAGGGACATGAGATGCATTAGCACCTGCTATAATATCTTTGTGCAGTGCATTTTTCCAGTCTGTGACTGGGATCATGTTTATTGCATTGTCCCTGTGCAAATACACATATAAATAAAAGAAAAGAGTAAAAGCTGCACCGTCCTCATTCTGTGGTTGTTTAATTCATATACTATAAGATGGTTAATTTGACTATGAATCTGAGCGGAAGTGCTGCAGAACGTAAGAAATCAAAGCACTTCCTTGGAAAGAAGATGTGGTTGAACTTGAACTGACCAGACAACTTATGTCATTAACACATTTCAGGAACCTTTAAGTATTTGAGATCCATGAAGGAGAAAATGCATTTGGAGAATGAACCCACAAATACTCAAATCAGCCCGTTGATGACTCCGAAAGAGACAGAAATAAACCAATCAAAAACATTACAAATTTGATTTATTCAAAAGAAAATGTTATAAAACTAGATTGACATTTGAATTGCAGACAGATTTGAGTCATCTTTTATTGTGAACAGACAAGAGCAAATCATGTTTTAAAGTCTTTGAGAATCATCATTTCATTACATGTTCAAGCAGCTCTTGATTCTGATCATTTGAAGCAAACAGCGATAAATCAACACAATCTTATGAAGCTGTTTCATGTACAGAGTTTAGCTGAACTTGTAGATATTCAGGATCTGAATGGATGTTATTCCTCTGTCAGACTCACCAAACGTGTCAGACTTCTAAATGAATAATAAAACAAATCTTACATTAGCTGCTTATTCACATTTAATAAAGACATATTTCTGTAGGAAAGCACAAGGGACTTATTTAATGCATTGCTTGGATTACTAAACGTTTTATACTAAAAACATTTATTCTTGCCATTTAGATCGCAGTAATATTTATATCAATGTATTGCAGTTTGTCACTTACCAGTGGTGTGCAGTCTGATACCGTCACTGATCTGTAGAGCAAAGCCTGCTTTTATACAGTAATACATTCCTTTTGCACGTGCCTGTTTAGTAGCCTATGTTTATGCTGAACTTCATTCTTGAACAGATTGCGCTGTTTTAATATATATAAAAAGAGTTTCTGTTGCTCATAAAAACTAATTTCATTGAACATGTTATATTCTCCCCCAAATTTTATTTTACATTTAATTATCCACCCAAATTTCATTGAACATTTTATTTTCTCCCCCAAATTTTATTTTACATTTAATTATCCATCCAAATTTCATTGAACATTTTATTTTCTCCCCCAAATTTTATTTTACATTTAATTATCCACCCAAATTTTATTGAACATTTTATTTTCTCCCCCAAATTTTATTTTACATTTAATTCTCCACTCAAATTTCATTGAACATTTCATTCTCACATTCATATTTGATTGAACGTTTCATTTCCACCTTCAAAATTTAATTGAACACATTTAATTCTCTCCCCCATATTTCATTGAACATTTAATTTTTACCTCAAAATTTAACTGGACATGTTTAACCCCAACAACCCACTGTTCTGTTCTGTTCTGTCCCCCTTGAAGTCTAACCCTAAACCTAACCCTAAAAGCCATTGAAAACATTTCACTGAAGCATTTCACTATAGCTCATATATTGCACCTTTGATTTGTGGTTGATTAGGAGTTAAACAAATGAAGAGGTTGGGAACTACCAATTTAGGGCATACAGATGGTTTTATATTTTAATTGTGTTTATTTATTTATAATTAGCATAGCCTTTAAGCACTGTCCCAATCACCCAAAACCATACTGTCCCATCGGATGGGATATAATAAAACCACTCTTATTCTGAAAATAGAAACATGATATTAACACAATTTGTATTGTTTTTATTGCAGTAGTACATCATATTCATGTTTCCATTAAAGGTTTTTGCTATATATTAGCTATAATAATTGTATGACCTTATTTTGAAAACTGAAGCTAATGTCATTTTCCTCACCACCTGCATTGAAGGGTCAACTTCCTGTTAGATGTTTGCCCAGCCCACCTATATGATGTCACACCAATGAATGCATGCAATTTTGATTATAGTCTCATAGTAAGGACTCAGCAAAAAAAGTTTAAATTTTTACTTATCAGATGAGAAAATGAACTCTGTATAGTTATACTGTCCCATTTGACCTTATGTCCCAATCACCCTTAATTCACTCTATATATGTGATAAGAGTATGCAAACACGTGCGAGCGACTACTGGGAGCAGATCAAATGCGCGTTGGACTTTAAGCCGCGCTGCACAGAATGATGAGTGTATGACATCAAAATACCGCGAGAGTCATTCGAAAGCATAGGATCCATCTGCTCTCTTGCCGCTCTCACGGTACTTTGATGTCATACACTGACCATTCTGCGCCGCTTAAAGTCGAACGCGCCTAATGTTTCACGTCTCCGCTTTTAATTCCACCCCGACAGCAAAGCGGCTACTCTCGCCAGCCGGTGGCAGGCTAGTATAGTCATGGGCGTAAATCCCGGGGGGGACGGAGGGGACATGTCCCCCCCCATCCGAGGGTTGTCCCCTCCCCAAATTAAAAAAATAATAAAAATCACACTCTCTTTTGTGAAAAATATATGTATGTACACCTACAATAATTTAAGTAGAAAAACCCCCCGCAAAAAGTGCTTTTAGAAACAGTTGAGTTCCCCCTCCCCTTCCTCACAGTGGTTTGGCCCACTGCCTGCTTTCCCAGTTCATCTCCCCTACTCCACACACGAGTCAGGTGTGTGGCTGCGGCTCAGTTAATGTTGAACTCCAGTAAGTAGGGTACTTTATTCACTTTAAATAAAGCGATTCTCTTTAATGTAGTTGATGCAGCAGACTCATTCATAAATTAGTTGCGGCAAAAATGCTGATTAACATGACCGATTGAATTTTCCAAGAATCTGCTATATTAGCGATTAAAATATGACTTATCTAGTTAACGTTAACTTGTTTACAATAGCTTGTTGCATAGTGCACTGCAACTTATGGGGTTTTCCTGACTGGTACCAGCTCGGTTCGGTTCAGTTCGGTTCTGCTCTGTTTCGGACCTACAGTTTTCCACTACAACTGGTTGCTATAGCGACCAAACATTCTGAGAAGCACGAGCAGAGCGCCTAAGCTGAGGTAAACAACCTGGCATCATTACAATCGTCAGCATGGATGAAATAAAAGGGATTTTATTTCTTATCCTTGGTTTGTGGCTGTTTGAAATGTGCTGATCTGCTTTGTCATTGAACCTGAGAAAAACTTTGAAAATAACCATAATGACGCAGTCTCCGTGCTACAATAATAATGATAGAAGCAAAGTTTTTCACTGTGGGGACATATCTTTATAAGTACAATTTGACTGTATTATTTGTGGCCCTTCAAAAATTGCTCATGATAAATTTTATATTTATTGTCCCCCCCTACTGTTAAATGAAATTTACGCCCATGAGTAGGCCTATAGTTCATCTCGAACACACTTATTAGGCTTGTTCGTCTTCGTGCAGCGCCGCTCAGACCGAGAGGCGAGAGTAGCGCTTGCAGTTGGGACGGAATTAAAAGCGGAGACGGACTCGTTCTGCTCCCGGTAATGATGCTCTCGCGGTGTTTTGATACTCTTGTCACAAAATAAGTGAATGACATGCAATATTTGTCAAATGCACATACGTTTCAGAAATGTTTTCATGAGCAAGAAACGTGCTCGGTTACTATCGTAACCTCGGTTCCCTGAGATACGGAACGAGTACTGCGCCTTGTAAAGGCATATGGAAAATGCCTTTTTCTCCTGAACTGAAGTCTTATTTAATCACGCGGTGAAACTGCACGACTATTGGTTCGTGCAGGTGTAGAAAACGAACCAATGGGTCGGCAGCGGAGTTGCACGAACCTATGGCGACGATACGCCGCCAATATTCCCGCCGAAACGGGCGGGCATCTGGCTATATAAGCGGTCTTTTCGCCATAGGATCCTCAGGTTTACTTCACCTGAAGCGGCGACTGAGTCGTGCAGCTACCTGGCACGGCAAAGCACGCAGTACTCGTTCCGTATCTCAGGGAACCGAGGTTACGATAGTAACCGAGCACGCTCCATCGATACTCCACTCGTACTGCGTCTTGTAAAGACGCATATGAACTGAATTTAATCACGCCGTGCTAGGGTAGATGAACGACTGTATATACTTCCATAAACATAAATGCCCATAGGGAAGTAAGTAGTATACTTCAGGCTAAAGCGAGCTAAACTCATAGAGGTCGTGCTCGGCCTGGATAATCGTTCCACTTCTGTATACTCAGTTAACCGGAGTATGCAGGGTGCCAATTAGAGAGCCTGAGCGCATTGCGGTCAAGAAATCTCTGACAGGATTGTTCCCACAGCGTATGTGTACAAGCTCATCTAAGCAGAGAGGACTCTGGCCTGTAAGGCCGGTATGTCCAGGTTATAAAACCTAGCAAATGTGGACGGAGTGGCCCAGCCAGCCGCCGTACAAATCTCTGTAATGGATACACCGCTAGACCACGCCCATGACGCGAGGCGATGCCTCTAGTCGAATGGGCTCGTACTCAATGGGGCATTGCAGGCCCAAAGAAGAGTATGCCAGCATGACAGCATCCACTATCCACTTAGAGAGTCTCTGCTTCGTGACCGGATGTCCTTTGCGCGGTTACCGAAGCTAACAAAGAGCTGTTCCGTATGCCTAAAAGGCGGAACGCTCGTAGATTCTCAGAGCTCTGACAGGGCATAACAAAGATAACTCCCGGTCCTCCTCAGGCGGAGGAAGCGCGGAGGCGTGATGACCTGAGCTCTGAACGGGGTTGAAAGTACCTTAGGTACATAACCATGCCTTGGTTTCAGGACGACCTTGGAGTCGTTAGGCCCAATTCCAGGCAGGCAGGGCTAGTAGAGAGCGCCTGCAGGTCTCCAACTCGCAACCGACGCTAGTGCTAGTAGCAGAGCAGTTTTCAGCGAAAGTGACCGGAGGTCCGTAGACTATAGCGGCTCAAAAGGAGGGCCTTTCAAGGCCCTCAGTACAGTGGGCAGATCCCATGTAGGGACAGTAAGGGGCCGAGGTGGATTCAACCTCCTGGCTCCTTCAGAAAACGGACAACTGAGTTGTCTCTGCCTACCGACTGGCCCGCTATAGGGGCATGAAAGGCCGCTATAGCTGCTACGAACACCTTGAGTGTAGAGTGAGAACGTCCTTTATCTAGCAGTTCCTGCAGAAAGGACAGAACCACCGCTAACTCAGAGGTAGAGGGGTTTTCACCACGGTTGAGGCACCAAGTGGAGAAAACAGACCACTTAAGGGCATAGAGGCGTCTCGTAGACGGGGCTCTAGCCTCAGAAATGGTGTTTAACACTCGCTCTGGGAAGCCAGTAGGCTCCCATTGAGCGGCCAAATGTAGAGAGCCCACAGCTCGGGTCGAGGGTGCCATATTGTGCCGTTCGCCTGAGAGAGGAGATCCCGTCTCAGGGGCACGGGCCAGGGGGCTGCTGTCAGTAGCTGAGTCAGCTCTGACAACCAAGGTTGGTTCCTCCACAAGGGGCCACCAATAGCACCTGTGACCCTGTTCCCTGATACGCCTGACGACCTGTGGAAGCAGGGCGATCGGGGAATGCATAAAGGAGGAGGTTGGGCCAATCGTGGGCCAACGCATCCCTGTCCTTGAATAATAAGTTGGGCAGTGAGAGTTGTCTTTGGAGGCGAAAAGGTCTACTTCTGCCTTGCCAAAGGTCTTCCAGATCTTCTGAACCACCTGCGGATGGAGCATCCACTCCTCTGAGGGACATTGCTCCGAGATAACATATCTGCTCCTTGGTTCAGTCTGCCCGGCAGGTGTGCTGCCCTCAGCGAGCGCAGGTTGAGCTGAGCCCATTCCAGAAGGCGCTCTGCCAGAATAAAGAGGCGCTTGAGGAGACACCTCCCTGGTGATTTATATAGGACACCACGGACATGTTGTCTGAGCGAATCAGCACATGGCGTCCTATTAGGTCCGGCAGGAAAAACTGGCAGGCTCGACAAACTGCTAGCATTTCCAAGCAGTTGATGTGGAAGCCGCTCTCCGTCTTCGACCAATGGCCGAAGGTCGGTTTGCCTTCGCACAGCGCCCCCCAACCTGTGTTGAGGCGCCTGTCGTGACAACTTTCCTGGTGTGGACCAACCCCATGGCCACGCCCTTCTCCATCCACCGTGGGTTCTTCCAGGGGGTCAGGGCTGTTACACAGGCCTGATTCACCCTGATATGCAAGCGTCCGTGACGCCATGCGTTGTGTGGAACCCGTGGTTTCAACCAGCGTTGAAGGGGGCGCATGCGGAGCAGGCCCAGCTGTAACTGGCGATGCTGCGGCCATAAGGCCCAGCATTCTCTGAAACACTTTGAGTGGGCGGCGGTGTCGCCTTGAAGGTGGCCGCGAGTTTCTGAATGGCCAGGCGCGTTCTGGCGCTATCACCGCTCTCATGTGAGCTGAGTCCAGAACTGTACCCAGGAACGATATTCGTTGGCTGGGAGACAGTGCGCTTTTGGCGAAATTGACCCTGAGCCCTGAGGTTGGACCCTGAGCCCTGAGGTTGGGCCAATCGTGGGCCAACGCATCCCTGTCCTTCGAATAATAAGTTGGGCAGTGAGAGTTGTCTTTGGAGGCGAAAAGGTCTACTTCTGCCTTGCCAAAGGTCTTCCAGATCTTCTGAACCACCTGCGGATGGAGCATCCACTCCTCTGAGGGGACATTGCTCCGAGATAACATATCTGCTCCTTGGTTCAGTCTGCCCGGCAGGTGTGCTGCCCTCAGCGAGCGCAGGTTGAGCTGAGCCCATTCCAGAAGGCGCTCTGCCAGAATAAAGAGGCGCTTCGAGGAGACACCTCCCTGGTGATTTATATAGGACACCACGGACATGTTGTCTGAGCGAATCAGCACATGGCGTCCTATTAGGTCCGGCAGGAAAAACTGGCAGGCTCGACAAACTGCTAGCATTTCCAAGCAGTTGATGTGGAAGCCGCTCTCCGTCTTCGACCAATGGCCGAAGGTCGGTTTGCCTTCGCACAGCGCCCCCCAACCTGTGTTGGAGGCGTCTGTCGTGACAACTTTCCTGGTGTGGACCAACCCCATGGCCACGCCCTTCTCCATCCACCGTGGGTTCTTCCAGGGGGTCAGGGCTGTTACACAGGCCTGATTCACCCTGATATGCAAGCGTCCGTGACGCCATGCGTTGTGTGGAACCCGTGGTTTCAACCAGCGTTGAAGGGGGCGCATGCGGAGCAGGCCCAGCTGTAACACTGGCGATGCTGCGGCCATAAGGCCCAGCATTCTCTGAAACACTTTGAGTGTTGAAGGTGGCCGCGAGTTTCTGAATGGCCAGAGCGCGTTCTGGCGCTATCACCGCTCTCATGTGAGCTGAGTCCAGAACTGTACCCAGGAACGATATTCGTTGGCTGGGAGACAGTGCGCTTTTGGCGAAATTGACCCTGAGCCCCAGGCGCTCTAAGTGGCTGAGGATGAGGGTTCTGTGCAGAGGTGGAAAGAGTACAAAAATATTCTACTCAAGTAAAAGTACCATTACATTACTGAAATTTTACTTAAGTACAAGTAAAAGTACCAGTTTAAAAATATACTCAAGTAAAAGTAAAAAGTAGCTCATTTAAAATTTACTCTGAGTAAAAAGTACTTAGTTACATTTTAACAATGGGAGGGAGGAAAAATGGGATAGACCAAAGGTGTCAAACTCAGTACCTGGAGGGCCACAGCCCTACACAGTGTAGATATTACCCTAATTAAACACATCTGATACAGCTAAACTAATCATTTAGGATTATTTGAAAACTACATGGTGTGTGTGTTGGAGCAGGGTTGGAACTAAACTCTTTAGGGCTGTGGCCCTCCAGTAACACCCTCCAGAGTTTGACACACCTGGGATAGGCCTATAAATCTCAAACTAGGTGTTTTTAATTCAAGGAATCAGTTATTTAGAATAATAACACATTTAGGCTGTTACCAGGGAAATTAAATAAGTATCAACAAAATTCATCTTTGCAATGCAGAGGAAACACAGAAGCTTCATCTGAAGTGGCATAGATGTATTACACACTGACATGAATGCATTTAGCCTGCAGTTACAAATGCAGAAATAATGTTTTGATAAATAAGACATAAAATGTGACCCTGAACCACAAAACCATAAGGGTCCATTTTCCTAAATTAGATTTATACATCATCTGAAAGCTGAATAAATAATATTTCCATTGATGTATGGTTTGTTATGATCGGACAATATTTTAAAATCTGGAATCTGAGGTGCAAAAATCCAAAGTATTGAGAAAATCTCCTTTAAAGTTGTTCAAATTAAGCTCTTAGTTTTGATATATTTACAGTAGGAAATTTACAAAATATATTAATGGAACATGATCTTTACTTAATATGCTAATGATTTTTGGCATAAAAAGAAAAATGTATAATTTTGACCCATACAATGTATTGTTGGCTATTGCTACAAATATACCCCAGCGACTTAAGACTGGTTTTGTGCTCCAGGCCAGGGTCACAAATGTTAAATAGTCATTTGAAATACAAAAATCAAAAGATACTTTAAATGTTAAATTAGAACCACCAGTAGGTGTCAGCAAGTCACTCATAAGTGAGTCATTGCGATTGAACAGAATCATTTAAACGGTTAATTCAAGGAACAAAACACGTCATTGCTCAGAGTCAGAGACGCAAAACTGTGTATGGTGGCTGTGTTTGGAATTATTTTTGTTGTCGAAATAGAGCAAAAACAGGCAATATACACCATATACCACCACTAAAACGTCTCTTAATTAACTTATTGTTTTTTGAACTGTTGTAAAAAGAAAAACTACAGGCCTATGTAATCATGGTGATTTTTTGAGAAAAACGGCATTCTTCATGTGATGTTGACTTACTATATTAAATTATATAAATATATACATTTTCTGCTTCATTCTAAACGCATTTTAACAGACTGAATCACGCAGTGAAAGAAAGCAGTCCAGATGCACGCGGATTAGTCTAATCTAACGTTACTAGATTTCACGGCACACTGTTTAGAGTGTTTTATTAGTTTTTTGGCAAAATACTGATAATGCCAAATCGCACATCGTTAAAACAACAATTATTATATTATCGCAGATGATATCGCACACCCTGCACCACTGTCTTTTTGGCTCATTTGTGCAAAACCTTTAAGCTTAATTTTAACCACCAGTGCAATGATGTAAGTATTTACCTTATTTCTACATGCTTGCGACGGGCGATGTCGAGATGTTATAAGCTGCTAGTTCGGTCTCCCGAGGCAAACACAGCTTACACTTCATAATAGAGCATGAATATATGGCCAGGGGTTCACTTCATTTCCTTCGAGTTCAACTTCAGCAGAATACGACGGGGACTGGTCTTCAGCTGGGTCTGCACCATTAACGCCTGTCTTGTTCGTCTGCATCTTTCTTGTGATTTTAGCGCCAGTTTCTTCTTCTGCCCATTATTTGCTGCAGTTGTTTCCACGGAGCGATTTTTTTTTACTCAGTAACGAATGTGTTTTAAAATGTAGCAGTACAATACTTCACACAAAATATACTTAAGTAAAAGTAAAATTACAGATTAAAAATTACTTAAAAAGTACAAGTACACAAAAGCTACTCAATTACAGTAACGCGAGTAAATGTAATTGCTACTTTCCACCTCTGGTTCTGTGTGAAAGTAGTTCCACCTCTGACTGGGCCAGAATGAGCCAGTCGTCGAGGTAGTTGAGAATGCGGATTCCCATCTGTCTCAGAGGGGAAAGAGCCGGCCCATGCACTTCGTAAAAGTACGGGGCCAGAGACAGCCCAAAGGGTAGGACCGTGTACTGGTAAGCCACTCCCTCGGCGAATCTCAAGAATCGTCTGTGATGGGGGCTATCTGGATGTGAAAGTATGCATCTTTCAGGTCCAGAGAACAGAACCAGTCCTCTGTGCAAATCTGCGAGAGGATCTGCTTCAGTGTGATCATCCTGAACGGCCGTCTCATGAGGGCGTGATTCAGGCGTCTGAGATCGAGGATGGGCGGAGGCCGCCATCCTTTGGGGACGAGGAAGTAACGGCTGTAAAGCCTGACTCGCTCAAAGCTGGAGAAACCATTTCTATGGCTCCTTTTCCAGCAGCGTCATCACCTCTGAGCGCAGAACGCGGCGTTCTCGCCCTGCACCGAGGTGGAGACCACGCCGCTGAAGCGCGGGGTCTTCGGAGCGAATTGGAGTGAATAACCTCGTTTTATTATCCCCATAACCCACTCTGACACTCCGGGATGGCCTGCCAGGCCTCGGCCCGCGTGGCAAGGGTTGGATAAACTCGAGTGGCCAGCTGCACGGAGGCAGGGCACTCGTGAGGACGGAAGAAGAAAATTGCTCTCTTTTTGAGAATGTTTGTGTTTTATTTTTCCGCTATCACAGCGGACAGTTGCATGGTCGCTGTACGGACCCTGTAGCAACAGACACAATTCCCTCTGCACCCGGAAAAGAACGGGGTGCCAAGAGGTTTCCATGAGAGGCCTTTTGGTGGGCGGTCCGGCCGTGGCGGGACTCGACCTCTCCTCTTCCTGTCCTGCAGATCAGGAGGACGCCGGGCGCACAGGGTCCAACGCTATCTTGAGTCGGGGCCCTGGCGTGTCGGAGGGGTGGCGTCTGGCTGAGCGTGAACGCCTCGCGGCTGCTGAGTTCTAGCAGGCTGAGGGGCGCGGCAGGTGCAGGTTTCGCAGACTGCTGAGTCGGCGCAGTCCTGGGCGACTCTGAGCAGCTGCTGGGCTGGAGCGCTTGGGCAGGAAGTGTCGCATAGCCTGTGGCGCCTTCTGTGCTTCTGTGAAGCGCTCAGCGAATCCTTTTCACCGCAGGTCCAAAGAGGCCGCTGGGGAAATTGGAGCATCAAGGAAGGAGACCCTGTCCGCATCCTTGATCTCCGTCAGCGTGAGCCACAGGTGGCGCCGAGCACTACCAGGCTGGCCATAGACCTTCCTATGGCTTGGGCGGTAGTCTTGGTGGCTCGCAGCTAGGTCTGTTGCGCTTCTCAGCTCCTGAGAGTCGCAGGATCAGGCTCAGACTCGTCTATGGCAGAGAGGAGCTTGGCCTGATAGACCTGTAAAACCGCCATAGAGTGGGCGCCGAAGCCGCCTGTCCAGCTGAAGCGTGGGAGCGTCCAGCGGCGCTGAAGTGGTCCTGCATGGCTTGGACGGGTGACTGGCTTTCGCCTTCCAGCCGATGGCAGTGGGTGGGCAGAGATGTGCAGCCACTGACTCATCCAGTTGAGGCATCCTCTCATATCCCTTTTCTTCAGCACCATCAACCGTAGTGAGGGCAGATGAAGCGGAAGTACGGAGGCGGGCAGTAAGGAGAGCGCCAAGATCTCGTGAGCTCGTCATGTACTTCAGGGAAGAACGGCGATGGTCGTTGTTGAGGGCCTGACGGCGCCCGGCAGAAACCACTCATCCAGACGGCTGCGAGAGGGCTCCTCTGGTGGAGACCACTCCAAACCCAGCTCTTCAACCGCTTTGGAGAGGACACGGAAAAGTTCGCATCCATCCCGGCTTTGGCGGCGCTGGTGCGGGCAAACCTGAGGGGCGGGGTCAGTCACTGAGCCCCACAGCTCCTCAGCATCTGAAGCTACCAGTGACATGCTGTCATCGGCCAGCTCATCGTCACTTCCCCCAAACGAGACCAGATCGCTCACGCTTGCGGAGGGACGCTGGTCAGTTTGGATAAAAAGGACGGGAGAAAGCTCTCTGTGTGGTGAAAACGAGGCACGCGGGATCTGAGCCGGCGTGAGCTCGCTTTCAACCAGGCGCTGAAAACCTCTGCCCCGCTGTTTTTTCCTCACAGGTCCCTGAGAGGAAGAAACGGAGGGCGCGGGGCGGATCGCTCTCTGAAAAGAAAGCGTGCGCGCGGCGAGACGATGCTCTCGCAGTAAGAGCAATCAGAACCAGCGAGCGCGGCATCCGCATGGGCTTTCCCAGGCAGGAAACACACTCGCTGTGACCGTCATCGGGCGTGCAGGTCTCCCCTGCACGAGCCGCAGTAACGCGCCGGCATTAGAACGCCGATTTGCTCTTTTAGAAAAACTTACGTGATCGCCGGATAGCGGCAGCGAACGGGACCGGAACTGCTGCGATGCTGGGGCGCGTTGAAGGCGGATCAGCCGAGCAGATCGAGGTCGCTGGGTCCTACTGCGAGGCGTGTCAGCGGCGGTAGGTTCTCTGGATCAGCGAGACGAAGTCGTCGCTGAAGGAGAAAAATCTGAGGATCCTATGGCGAAACGACCGCTTATAGCCAGATGCCCGCCCGTTTCGGCGGGAATATTGGCGCAGACGCCATAGGTTCGCAGCTCGCTGCCGACCCATTGGTTCGTTTCTACACCTGCACGAACCAATAGTCGTGCAGTTTCACCTGCGTGATTAAATAAGACTTCAGTTCAGGAGAAAAAGGCATTTTCCCATATGCGTCTTTACAAGACGCAGTACGAGTGGAGTATCGATAGGGAACACCATTTATACTGCTTAATTAAGGGCCATCTGTTCAACAATAAAGTTCAACATAAACGTATACTATTAAATGCCAATAAAGTGGGGGTATAGTTGCTTTTATCTGTGTTTGTTTTATTAAATGTGACTCAATATAACATCGCGAGTATACAGTAAAAAGCCTTTATAGTTCTAAAAAAAGATTTGTGAGCAGTACTTTTTAATGCAAACATTATACAAAGGTTTGCTCACAACAAGTACAAAACAAATAAACATTCATACGAATATGTAAAGAGAAATCATTCATGCCAAGGGTAAAATTACAACAATTTAACAAAAAGCTTCAGAGGTCTTTCTTGCTTTTTTCTTCTTAATTTGATCTAATGTACCATATTGTTTAATCTCTTTTATAAAATGTTCAAAGTTAGGCTTTATGTGATATTTTCCAAGTAAACTACGATTTGTGAGCAGTATTTATGTATTTATTATTATTATGCAATAATAGAACAACAAATACAAAGATAAGAAAGAACAAAAAACAATGAGTGTTAAAAACAATAATCCAAAGCATACTAAGTTAGTTTATAACACTTACACCATGAAAGAGTCTCACATGCAATAGAATTATTAGTTTCTCAACGAGTTTACATACACATCGAAATCTTTCCTGAAAATAAAAAAATAAGGAGTTTTCTTTGAAAATTTACATTTATGAATGTAAAATGTAGTAATAAATAGCAATAGATTATATTGCTATAGAGCTATAGCCCCATCAGAAACTTGCTTAGCCCTGGCACACTGAAAAATACACATTAAAAACCTAAAAAAGTGTCTAATATGTGGCCTACAAACAATTTATATTATGAGGGGGTTAAGCAACTGAACGCGCAAACTTTGCGCAAGACGGTGAACGGCATTTCCCTACAGAGAATGTGAAAGTAAAAAAATAACATATGCTGATAATGGTATATAACTGTCTTAAATTATTCCCTTAATATTTATCTTGGCTCCTAAAGTGAAAAACATGAGAAGAAATGTATTTCGCGTATACAGGTTGTTTTTAAAAATCATGAAATAAAGCTGCTCTGAATTATCATCGATGACTGCAGTGTTAATAATAATTATAGGCCCATTATTCCTTGTATAAATTAATAGACCTGTTTAAAAAATATTTTTAAAAACAGTTTCAATGAGGAGTAAGCTAAGCTCCTGGGCACAATGTCTTGTCAGCCACCCCCCCCCCCACACACACACACACATACATGTGCACAATCAAGGTTTTAAAATAATAGTGTACTATTTATTGGAAACACCTCCATCTATACAGGACTTACACTGACAGGTTATATCTGGGATGGGCAGCTTTGATAGTGACGAGGGCCAGCACTTATTTTCTCCTTTATACCAAGGGGCCAGATCACTAATCCATGTCCACACACCTTTTACACAATCTTACTCAATTTCCAAAGTGCATGAGATAAAGTGTTTGTTTGGGCTAAGCATTTAAGCTGCCAATCGGTTTTATTTTCGATTAATTAAATTGCTATATTGGCACCTAAATTCAATTTAAAGCTGTCATATGAGCTATTTTAAAGATCATTATTTGGTGTAACAGAATATGTTGACATGCTTTAATGTAAAAAAAACCCCATAATTTTTCAAATACTGTACATTATTGTAGTTCCTCTGTGCCCCGCCTCTCTCAAACGCTTTTTTTTTTTTACAAAGCCCCTCCTTCCAACTGGCCAACTGACCCAGAGCATTGTGATTGGCCGAACACCACAAGCACACGTCTTGGGCAGCCAAAGGTGGCATGTGGACGTGTTGTGCATCCAGAGATGGTATTCTGCATACCTTGGTTGTAACGAGTGGTTATTTGAGTTACTGTCGCCTTTCTATCATCTCTAACCAGTCTGCCCATTATCCTCTGACATCAACAAGACATTTTCATCCACACAACTGCCGCTCACTGGATATTTTCTCTTTTTCGGACCATTCTCTAAACAAAGTCACTTAAATCCCCGTTCTTCCTCATTCTGATGCTCGGTTTGAGCTTCAGCAAGTCGTCTTCACATCTAGATGCCTAAATGCATTGAGTTGCTGCCATGTGATTGGCTGATTAGCAATTTGTGTTACCAAGAAATTGAACAGGTGTTCCTAATAAAGTGACCGGTGAGTGTATAAGATATCCGACTCGGAAAAACATGGAGGAAGTTTTCAGTTTATAAGCAGCCCGCGATTAAAGGAGTACGAGCGCCTCTCATCATGTCTAAACTGAAGACAGATGGCAGGTGCATAATTGAGTCTAATATTTATTATCCTTTTTCATTTTGTTCAGTGGAAGAAAGTAAAATGGGTTTGTTACAACACAAGAGTGAGTGAGTGAGTGAGTGAATGAATGATGACAATTATTTATTTTTAGTTGAACTAATCTTTTAATATATACTCATATATCTGTAATAATACTAAAAACAACTAATCAACATTTAATTCTTAAGAATTTAATCACAAGACAAGAACCATGAAAGCCATGCTGGAAAGAGCTTGAGAATTTAGCATTAGCCTACAATTCTACAATTCATACAATTCTACAAACACCAATCAAAAAAAACAAAAAAAAGCAACAAGCAAGCCAAGAGTATTTTACTTTCATTATTTAGCAGAATATATTTCCATTAGACTGTATGATTTACACAGATTGATTATGTTTGTCTAGGTTTTGCTTTTTGTTTTTTTGAAAAGGAACAAAAGTGTTGTTGGTCGGGCAAGACAGACGAAACTCCACTTCAGAAAACTAAACAAATAATAATAAAACAAAAATGGAGTTACTAATCAGAAATAAATCTATATATATTGTTAAGAACGTTTCATAAGAGTGTCGTACCTCGTCATCCTTTGTGCTGTAAACATGCTCCAGTTCCTCATCTTGACATTGTTGGCGTCTTTTTTTACACGCTTGAAGTTTGATCTGAAATAGGGCTTAAACAGCACCAACATTTAGGATTAAACATTGTACAATCGATCACTAGAGGAATGTCGTATTAAGCATTTGAAAGAAATATTATATTATTCACATGTAGAAACCTGAAACCTCACCTATTATTGCAATAATCAGCACAACATTCAGTAGGATGGATGTAACAGTCGAAATCTTGTGAAACTCAAATGTTTTCACACATGGTTGTTCCTGATGTTTGTCTTCGGTTTGTTTATTATCTGGGACAGATTCTGTTTAAGTAGAAGAACTATTATCCGTTTTATGGTTTTAATGCCAAATATGATTTATTGCAGTAAAACATATAATAAATCATTTTTAGATCATTTATAGTTATAAATATATTCATACATTTGTGTCAATTGTAAATGTGTTTAAAAAATACTCACCATTGATGTAAAGTCTGATGCCATCGCTGATGTGTAGAGTTTGAGTTCGTTTTACACAATAATATATTCCTAATTCATTAATAGTTATGTTACTAATAAATAAACGGCTAAAAGTTAATGTTGAATATTTGTCTTTCAGTCTTTGGTCTTGTATAAACGATGATGTAGAGTCTGTTGAGAAAGTTCGCAGAATCAATACCAGAGAATCTGTCAGTTTCTGGAAAACCCAAAAAAGCTCTTTTACACCAATCTGACAGTCTAAAGTCACGTTTTCTCCTAAATTCACCCGTTTATCTGTTAAACTCTCTGTGGTTTGACACACCAGCAGACCTGTGAGGAAACACACAGATCATTCAGATTATTCTGAAGAACAGATTCATCTTGTAAAACTATCGAATCATGACAAAGTGAACAAAATCATAAAAACTGAGTAGCTTACCGAAGACTACAAGCTGCTCCGTCCTCATTTTGTGTTTGTTGAAATGATACGCAGTAAAATAGTTCAGAAATTCCAGAATAAATAGGAAAACAGCAAACACACTTAATAGTGATGAAGTGGAACAGATGAGAAGAGGAAGATAGCAGAGGCCCGTGTGCTGATGTTTTCCACAATGTGTGACTTTACACGAGCTTGACAAATGAACCAGATCAGAGTTGAAGCCAACTAACCCACAACTGAAAAAACTGACACCGAGCAGACGACTGCAGCAAAACAATGAAGAGACATTACATTGACTGCAGCACTCCGCATTACACACGTCAAGTTATATCCATCAAATGTGCTACACAGATTATTGATTGACAATGAAATACATGAATAAATTATTTGCACGGTTCATAAACATACAATCTGCATATTAACATCAGCACACAAACATTTTCTTAGCTGTCCAAATGGGGACGTTGCATAGACATTTATTGTTTTATATACAGAACAGATATTGATATTTTTGTAATTGTTAAAATACTTAATTTAACCTACTTTGTTTTAAAACCATTTTTACAAATGATAACTGAAGAAGGTTTTGGGAGGTTTCATCAGATTTAACTCTCTTCTAGGTGCAAAATTGTCCCCAACATATGCTATAGTTGTACACACACACACACACACACACACACACACAAACACACAATTTAGAACAAACAAATGAGTATTTATCCACCTTATTTTCAGCATTAGAGCGGGCACGGACATTAGTGACTTGAATGTGCCAGGCTTCTGGTTATTTAACCTGTACAAAGCATCTTTACACATCCTGAAAGTGAGGGCAAAACATTTCCATCGCCATCCGGCTGACTGCAGTACAGGTCATAACACCCCCCCCATTTCCCAAAGATGGTTTCCACAGCCAGTCCAGCCAATCAGAACACAGGAAACATTATATGCCACTTCACATCACTTGAATATATTGCTACTGAAAGTAATGCTGAAAAAATATTGATTATATTTCATGTTCAGATAATACACATAATGTCCATGTAGAAAGATTATATTCACTGAGCACAATAAGATTAATCAAAATAAGAGTGTCGTACCTCGTCATCATTTGTGCGGTAAAGATGCTCCAGTTCCTCATCTTGACATTGTAGATGTCTTTTTTTTACACGCTTGGAGTTTGATCTGAAATAGGGCCGTCAAATTGGCTGAAAAACTCAATTAGATTTAAAAAACAATATATATTATCACAATTCAAATTAGATTTAAATTTAAAAGGCATATATTCAGTTAGGAAAAAAAAACTTTTGGCTTCTCTGGTGCCACAAGAGGGCGAATCGAGCAAAATATTACCAAAGTCAAGTCAAGTCAAGTTGAGCTTTATTGTCATTCCACTACATGTGTGGACATATAGTGGGACGTCGTGCCTCACAGGACCACGGTGCTACATAAATACAGATATACAACACGAAGTAAAACAGTATAAACCTATACACAACTAACCTACTGTCAGCTTTGATATGCTATATGCACTCCTCTTATGATCAGTGGGACCCCTGTGGAGAGGGTGAGCAGCTTCAAGTACCTCGGTGTAAACATCTCCGATGACCTAACTTGGACTACACACATTCAAACACAGGTTAAGAAAGCCAGGCAAAGACTGTACCATCTGCGACAGCTGAGGAAATTCAGGGTCTCACCAGCTATCCTGAAAACTTTCTATTCAGGGGCCATAGAAAGTGTATTGACTCAGTGCATCTCAGTGTGGTATAATAATGCCACAAACCAGGACTGCAAAGCTCTGCAGAGAGTCGTGCGCCTAGCTGAGCGCATCTCAGGGTCTGCTCTCCCCTCTCTGCAGGACATCTACCTCAAACGCTGCAGAAGCAGAGCTGCTAAAATCCTCAAAGATTCAACTCACCCCGGTAACCATCTTTTCTGTTTACTGCCATCTGGCAAGCGCTTCAGGAGCATGATGGCAAAGACTGAAAGACTGAGGAGGAGCTTCTTCCCTCAGGCCATCAGGCTCCTAAACACAAACCCAGTCTCATAAAACTTACAAGACTTATGGTTAACTGTAAATATTCTCACATTCTCATCATTGCTGCTCTATGTACAATACCCTGAACAACCCGTCTGCACATCCCTCTTATTCACATTACTATTTATTAAGTCCCAGTACACTGTTTTTCTTTTTTTGCACATCTTATTGTTTTTTGCACATCTTGTTGTTTTTTGCACATCTTATTGTTTTTTGCACATCTTATTGTTTTGCACTTTTTTTTTATTTCATTGCACATTTTACTCTTATTTCTCCTTTTCTTACCATATGTATGCCCTTGTGTTATGTTACTTTATATAATTTGTATTCTTATTATTTTGCACTGTCCACTGAGCGGACCTGATTCGATTACATTTCACTTCTAATTATACCCTGTATAACTATTATGTGACAAATAAAGAAACCTTGAACCTTGAACCTTGATATATAAAAGTGGTTAATACATAAACTAAAAAAAATAAAATACAATACAAACTGTACAACTGTGCAGATGACTTCAAATACTGTACATGTGCAAAAAGAGAGACATTCAAGCAGCTGGCTGGGGAACAGTGTAAGGTGATTTGTGGTGCATGAGCCAGTAAACATACATACATTACAGTCATATATTACAATCAGTCTTTTGTGGGATTATGGACACACAATGGTGTGTGAAAGTGTCTAGTGCATGCAGAGGAGAGTGTGTTGCTACAGGTGGCTTGTGCAGGCCCGCTCACCTGTGCGTAGCACATTTGAATTGCACAGAAATAAAAGTTTAACAGTATTTCCTGAGATGTGGTAAGGTGGGGGGGGGGGGGATTGTTTGGGGTTTCAGAGAGGGGCGGTGTGATGTGAGTTCAGGGCTCTCACAGCCTGGGGGAAAAAGCTGTTGAGCAGTCTGGCTCAACAAATGCACGTTTCATTAAAGTATGCTGGGCAATATGAGCAAAAATTAATATCTCTGTATTTTTTGGCTGATTTGCGGTGTACGGAACATATCTCTGTATTTTGTATTTGGATTAAACATAAATAAAGTGAATGCAACCATGTAGGCATATATAACGTGCAAAAAGGGTTAAAATCACATTACATTCCAACATTGTAACATTGCAATCTAAAAACAAAAATAATGCTTTCAAAGCTAAATTAAATTTACTTAACTAAAAAATGTAAAAAATTAAAAAGCACAGACTAGGCTAATTGAGTAAAAAGGCCATTTACAGTTAGTGCTATCATACAAATACACTTACTTGTAGATTTAAAATGTCCAACTACAAACATTTCAGCAAAATGTATATTTTAGTCCGATTTATTGCGCTCATATTTCATTGTGCTCTGTCTGTTTGGTGCGCATGCGCGCGGCGGGCGCACGTTCAGAACCAAGTCTGTGAAGTTTAGCGGAGAATCGCAAAGCAAAAGATCATGCACGTCTGCAGCAAAATGGAAATATTTCCATGGCTTTCTAACATTTCCAGATGGAGAATAAACCTGTGAAATGTAAGTAATGTATTTAGGAAAAGAGCACATAGCTCAACAGCGCGTCTCTGTCAGCAGCACACGCAGCCTTTCTGTCAGAGCCGCTTTAAACTCAAAGATTCATCATTGCTGATACACCTAGTTTATTAACATTTAATCATATGATCGCAAGATTCATGTTTACACTGTTAATATGCACGTTCGCTAGCAAGCTAATTTCTTAATCTAGTAATTACATATTTTTTTTAAGTTGAACTTACATGAATTTGGCATGGCTTTGGGCTCTCTTGTGTGAGACGCAAGTGCAACGATGATAGATGTCCCTCTAGAAAATGCAATAAATATGCGTTCTGTGTGAACGGCTTGGTTTCAGTTTGGAGGTAAACAACATCTTCTCCACATTGATGTTATCTTTTTCCGCAATATTGTGAATGTGCAGCACCGCATCAAGTGGGTTCAACTGGACAGGCTAAAAAGCATTGAAATGCAACGACACCTCGCCATCGCATCTCGTGTGCCAAGCTGCCTGACGGACGCCTAAAACCTCGAATGCAGCGTTTTACATTCGAAAGTGGATTTTTACTTTAAATTCGACGGCGAATATTTGAAATTGAATTTCATAAAAAATGTGAGTCCTAATCTGAAATAGGCCTTAAACAGAACCAACGTTTATGATTAAATACTATAAATATCATCACTAAAGGAATGTAGCAAAAAGTATCAAGTTATACACAAACATTTAAAGGATGTTTTATATTATTATTATTATTATTAAATACATTTTAGGTTTCAGGATTTTTATACTAAACTTTGTTTTAGGATGATTCTCAACTATGTTTTAAAATGTATAGCAAAATTATTTGATATACCATTTTGTTTTATGCAATATGTGTAACAAATTCCATAAACTGGTTTCCCATTAAACAGTGTATCCATACACTATATCTAATTTGATTATTAATGTGTTGCTGTTGGGACAGAATGTTGAAAAATAATTTTCATAATGGGAGTAATACATGGCCAGATTTTCATAATAATATATAATATTTCATAAGAAAACTGAGATATAATTTATTTCCCTATTCAATTGTTGTCTCCCAAAATGCATAATAAACATGCTTTTGGTCCTGGTGTCCTCTACATTGAACATGTATGAAATGATGTCCTGTTTCATAACAGGAAGTCATATTTGAATTTGAAAATCCATAACATTTTCCTGAGATGTCGCTTTATGACAAACAATCTGAAAATGATTCAGATTTAAAAGACATTACAGAATATAATCATATTTCCATAAGGATGTACAATTTTTTACTAAATTAAATATTGCCATCTTTAAAGACATATGAGAGGGTTTAAAAAACATGTAGTATCTCTATGAAGCCCTGAGTGTGCTCTGTACAGGACATCCAGGCTTATAACTGTGACATGTGAGGTCTCAGAGAAATACACTAAAACAGAATGTCCACTACAGAGCGAAAACTCCATATCTGGGTCTCAGAAGGAGAAATAAAATAGCCTAATTTGATCCTACAGTGTTGCTGCACATGCTTTTAGATCATTACAAACTATAATGCAAAATTATTATATTAGAATAGAAGATATGCCGTCTCTCGTATCACATCAATTATCAATAATTAAGTATGTGGTTTTGAAGAAGATTTTTTTTTTCTTTCTCTGTTTTGACCGTCTCATTTGGACTTGGACTTGACTCGGACTCGAACCTCTTTGGACTTGGACTTGTCTTGGACTCGACAAAGGTGGACTTGACTACAGCCCTACGTACCACTAGAGGAAGCTCACGTACCACACTTTGAGAACCACTGTTTTAATATATACTCATATATCAGTAATAATACTAAAAACAACTTATCAACATTTAATTCTTAAGAATTTAATCACAAGACAAGAACCATAAAAGCCATGCTGGAAAGAGCTTGAGAATTTAGCATTAGCCTACAATTCTACAATTCATACAATTCTACAATTCATACAATTCTAAAAGCAACAAGCAAGCCAGGAGTATTTTACTTTCATTATTTAGCAGAATATATTTCCATTAGACTGTATGATTTACACAGATTGATTATGTTTGTCTAGGTTTTATTTTGGGATTTTTGAAAAGGAACAAAAGTGTTGTTGGTCGGCAAGACAGACGAAACTCCACTTCAGAAAACTACAAAAATAATAATAAAACAAAAATGGAGTTACTAATCAGAAATAAATCTATATATATTGTTAAGAACGTTTCATAAGAGTGTCGTACCTGTCATCCTTTGTGCTGTAAACATGCTCCAGTTCCTCATCTTGACATTGTTGGCGTCTTTTTACACGCTTGAAGTTTGATCTGAAATAGGGCTTAAACAGCACCAACATTTAGGATTAAACATTGTACAATCGATCACTAGAGGAATGTCGATAAGCATTTGAAAGAAATATTATATTATTCACATGTAGAAACCTGAAACCTCACCTATTATTGCAATAATCAGCACAACATTCAGTAGGATGGATGTAACAGTCGAAATCTTGGGAAACTCAAATGTTTTCACACATGGTTGTTCCTGATGTTTGTCTTCGGTTTGTTTATTATCTGGGACAGATTCTGTTTAAGTAGAATAACTTTTATCCGTTTTAGGGTTTTAATGCCAAATATGATTTATTGCAGTAACACATATAATAAATCATTTTTAGATAATTTATAGTTATAAATATATTCATACGTTTTGTGTCAATTGTAAATGTGTTTAAAAAATACTTACCATTGATGTAAAGTCTGGTGCCATCGCTGATGTGTAGAGTTTGAGTTCGTTTTACACAATAATATATTCCTAATTCATTAATGGTTATGTTACTAATAAATAAACGGCTTGAAGTTAGTGATGAATATTTGTCTTTCAGTCTTTGGTCTTGTATAAACGATGATGTAGAGTCTGTTGAGAAAGTTCGCAGAATCAGTACCGGAGAATCTGTCAGTTTCTGGAAAACCCAAAAAAGCTCTTTTACACCAATCTGACAGTCTAAAGTCACGTTTTCTCCTAAATTCACCCGTTTATCTGTTAAACTCTCTGCAGTTTGACACACCAGCAGACCTGTGAGGAAACACACAGATCATTCAGATTATTCTGAAGAACAGATTCATCTTGTAAAACTATCGAATCATGACAAAGTGAACAAAATCATAAAAACTGAGTAGCTTACCGAAGACTACAAGCTGCTCCGTCCTCATTTTGTGTTTGTTGAAATGATACGCAGTAAAATAGTTCAGAAATTCCAGAATAAATAGGAGACCAGCAAACACACTTAATAGTGATGAAGTGTAACAGATGAGAAGAGGAAGATAGCAGAGGCCCGTGTGCTGATGTTTTCCACAATGTGTGACTTTACACGAGCTTGACAAATGAACCAGACCAGAGTTGAAGCCAACTAACCCACAACTGAAAAAACTGACACCGAGCAGACGACTGCAGCAAAGCAATGAAGAGACATTACATTGACTGCAGCACTCCGCATTACACACGTCAAGTTGTATCCATCAAATGTGCTACACAGCTTATTGATTGACAATGAAATACATGAATAAATTATTTACACGGTTCATAAACATACAATCTGCATATTAACATCAGCACACAAACATTTTCTTAGCTGTCCAAATGGGGACGTTGCATAGACTTTTATTGTTTTATATACAGAACAGATATTGATATTTTTGTAATTGTTAAAATACTTAATTTAACCTACTTTGTTTTAAAACCATTTTACAAATGATAACTGAAGAAGGTTTTGGGAGGTTTCATCAGATTTAACTCTCTTCTAGGTGCAAAATTGTCCCCAACATATGCTATAGTTGTACACACACACACACACACACACACACAAACACACAATTTAGAACAAACAAATGAGTATTTATCCACCTTATTTTCAGCATTAGAGCGGGCACGGACATTAGTGACTTGAATGTGCCAGGCTTCTGGTTATTTAACCTGTACAAAGCATCTTTACACATCCTGAAAGTGAGGGCAAAACATTTCCATCGCCATCCGGCTGACTGCAGTACAGGTCATAACACCCCCATTTCCCAAAGATGGTTTCACAGCCAGTCCAGCCAATCAGAACACAGGAAACATTATATGCCACTTCACATCACTTGAATATATTGCTACTGAAAGTAATGCTGAAAAATATTGATTATATTTCATGTTCAGATAATACACATAATGTCCATGTAGAAAGATTATATTCACTGAGCACAATAAGATTAATCAAAATAAGAGTGTGTCGTACTGTCATCATTTGTGCGGTAAAGATGCTCCAGTTCCTCATCTTGACATTGTAGATGTCTTTTTTACACGCTTGGAGTTTGATCTGAAATAGGGGTCACAAATTGGCTGAAAAACTCAATTAGATTTAAAAAATATATATATTATCACAATTCAAATTAGATTTAAATTTAAAAGGCATATATTCAGTTAGGAAAAACTTTGGCTTCTCTGGTGCCACAAGAGGGCTTAATCGAGCAAAATATTACCAAAGTCAAGTCAAGTCAAGTTGAGCTTTATTGTCATTCCACTACATGTGTGGACATATAGTGGGACGTCAGGCCTCACAGGACCACGGTGCTACATAAATACAGATATACAACACAGTAAAACAGTATAAACCTATACACAACTAACCTACTGTCAGCTTTGATATGCTATATGCACTCCTCTTATGATCAGTGGGACCCCTGTGGAGAGGGTGAGCAGCTTCAAGTACCTCGGTGTAAACATCTCCGATGACCTAACTTGACTACACACATTCAAACACAGGTTAAGAAAGCCAGGCAAAGACTGTACCATCTCGACAGCTGAGGAAATTCAGGGTCTCACCAGTTATCCTGAAAACTTTCTATTCAGGGGCCATAGAAAGTGTATTGACTCAGTGCATCTCAGTGTGGTATAATAATGCCACAAACCAGGACTGCAAAGCTCTGCAGAGAGTCGTGCGCCTAGCTGAGCGCATCTCAGGGTCTGCTCTCCTCTCTGCAGGACATCTACCTCAAACGCTGCAGAAGCAGAGCTGCTAAAATCCTCAAAGATTCAACTCACCCCGGTAACCATCTTTTCTGTTTACTGCCATCTGGCAAGCGCTTCAGGAGCATGATAGCAAAAACTGAGAGACTGAGGAGGAGCTTCTTCCCTCAGGCCATCAGGCTCCTAAACACAAACCCAGTCTCATAAACACTTACAAGACTTATGGTTAACTGTAAATATTCTCACATTCTCATCATTGCTGCTCTATGTACAATACCCTGAACAACCCGTCTGCACATCCCTCTTATTCACATTACTATTTATTAAGTCCCAGTACACTGTTTTTCTTTTTTTGCACATCTTATTGTTTTTTGCACATCTTGTTGTTTTTTGCACATCTTATTGTTTTTTGCACATCTTATTGTTTTGCACTTTTTTTTATTTCATTGCACATTTTACTCTTATTTCTCTTTTTCTTACCATATGTATGCCCTTGTGTTATGTTACTTTATATAATTTGTATTCTTATTATTTTGCACTGTCCACTGAGCGGACCTGATTCGATTACATTTCACTTCTAATTATACCCTGTATAACTATTATGTGACAAATAAAGAAACCTTGAACCTTGAACCTTGATATATAAAAGTGGTTAATACATAAACTAAAAAAAATAAAATACAATACAAACTGTACAACTGTGCAGATGACTTCAAATACTGTACATGTGCAAAAAAGAGACATTCAAGCAGCTGGCTGGGGAACAGTGTAAGGTGATTTGTGGTGCATGAGCCAGTAAACATACATACATTACAGTCATATATTACAATCAGTCTTTATTAAATGGACACAATGGTGTGAAAGTGTCTAGTGCATGCAGAGGAGAGTGTGTTGCTACAGGTGGCTTGTGCAGGCCCGCTCACCTGTGCGTAGCACATTTGAATTGCACAGAAATAAAAGTTTAACAGTATTTCCTGAGATGTGGTAAGGTGGGGATTGTTTGGGGTTTCAGAGAGGGGCGGTGTGATGTGAGTTCAGGGCTCTCACAGCCTGGGGAAAAAGCTGTTGAGCAGT
Organism: Gymnocypris eckloni scoliostomus; assembly: GCA_027564155.1. NCBI lineage: Eukaryota > Metazoa > Chordata > Actinopteri > Cypriniformes > Cyprinidae > Gymnocypris > Gymnocypris eckloni. The sequence goes on along the minus strand of CM050418.1, from coordinate 3,091,683 downwards.
CTGGCTCAACAAATGCACGTTTCATTAAAGTATGCTGGGCAATATGAGCAAAAATTAATATCTCTGTATTTTTGGCTGATTTGCGTGTACGAACATATCTCTGTATTTTGTATTTGGATTAAACATAAATAAAGTGAATGCAACCATGTAGGCATATATAACGTGCAAAAAGGGTTAAAATCACATTACATTCCAACATTGTAACATTGCAATCTAAAACAAAAATGCTTTCAAAGCTAAATTAAATTTACTTAACTAAAAATGTAAAAATTAAAAGCACAGACTAGGCTAATTGAGTAAAAGGCCATTTACAGTTAGTGCTATCATACAAATACACTTACTTGTAGATTTAAAATGTCCAACTACAAACATTTCAGCAAAATGTATATTTTAGTCCGATTTATTGCGCTCATATTTCATTGTGCTCTGTCTGTTTGAGCATATGCTGGCGCGCGGCATCGCTCAGAACCAAGTCTGTGAAGTTTAGCGGAGAATCGCAGCAAAAGATCATGCACGTCTGCAGCAAAATGGAAATATTTATGGCTTTCTAACATTTCCAGATGGAGAATAAACCTGTGAAATGTAAGTAATGTATTTAGGAAAAGAGCACATAGCTCAACAGCTGCCTCTGTCAGCAGCACACAGCCTTTCTGTCAGAGCCGCTTTAAACTCAAAGATTCATCATTGCTGATACACCTAGTTTATTAACATTTAATCATATGATCGCAAGATTCATGTTTACACTGTTAATATGCACGCTCGCTAGCAAGCTAATTTCTTAATCTAGTAATTACATATTTTTTTTTAAGTTGAACTTAACGTTACATGAATTTGACATGTCTTTGGGCTCTCTTGTGTGAGACGCAAGTGCAACGATGATAGATGTTTCTATAGAAAATGCAATAAATATGCGTTCTGTGTGAACGGCTTGGTTTCAGTTTGGAGGTAAACAACATCTTCTCCACATTGATGTTATCTTTTTCCGCAATATTGTGAATGTGCAGCACCGCATCAAGTGGGTTCAACTGGACAGGCTAAAAAAAAGCATTGAAATGCAACGACACCTCGCCATCGCATCTCGTGTGCCAAGCTGCCTGACGGACGCCTAAAACTCGAATGCAGCGTTTTACATTCGAAAGTGGATTTTTACTTTAAATTCGACGAATATTTGAAATTCGAATTTCATAAAAAAATGTGAGTCCTAATCTGAAATAGGCCTTAAACAGAACCAACGTTTATGATTAAATACTATAAATATCATCACTAAAGGAATGTAGCAAAAAGTATCAAGTTATACACAAACATTTAAAGGATGTTTTATATTATTATTATTATTATTAAATACATTTTTAGGTTTCAGGATTTTTTATACTAAACTTTGTTTTAGGATGATTCTCAACTATGTTTTAAAATGTATAGCAAAATTATTTGATATACCATTTTGTTTTATGCAATATGTGTGTAACAAATTCCATAAACTGGTTTCCCATTAAACAGTGTATCCATACACTATATCTAATTTGATTATTAATGTGTTGCTGTTGGGACAGAATGTTGAAAAATAATTTTCATAATGGGAGTAATACATGGCCAGATTTTCATAATAATATATAATATTTCATAAGAAAACTGAGATATAATTTATTTCCCTATTCAATTGTTGTCTCCCAAAATGCATAATAAACATGCTTTTGGTCCTGGTGTCCTCTACATTGAACATGTATGAAATGATGTCCTGTTTCATAACAGGAAGTCATATTTGAATTTGAAAATCCATAACATTTTCCTGAGATGTTGCTTTATGACAAACAATCTGAAAATGATTCAGATTTAAAAGACATTACAGAATATAATCATATTTCCATAAGGATGTACAATTTTTTACTAAATTAAATATTGCCATCTTTAAAGACATATGAGAGTGTTTAAAAAACATGTAGTATCTCTATGAAGCCCTGAGTGTGCTCTGTACAGGACATCCAGGCTTATAACTGTGACATGTGAGGTCTCAGAGAAATACACTAAAACAGAATGTCCACTACAGAGGCGAAAACTCCATATCTGGGTCTCAGAAGGAGAAATAAAATAGCCTAATTTGATCCTACAGTGTTGCTGCACATGCTTTTAGATCATTACAAACTATAATGCAAAATTATTATATTAGAATAGAAGATATGCCGTCTCTCGTATCACATCAATTATCAATAATTAAGTATGTGGTTTTGAAGAAGATTTTTTTTTTCTTTCTCTGTTTTGACCGTCTCATTTGGACTTGGACTTGACTCGGACTCGAACCTCTTTGGACTTGGACTTGTCTTGGACTCGACAAAGGTGGACTTGACTACAGCCCCACGCATCACTAGAGGAAGCTCACGTACCACACTTTGAGAACCACTGTTTTAATATATACTCATATATCAGTAATAATACTAAAAACAACTTATCAACATTTAATTCTTAAGAATTTAATCACAAGACAAGAACCATAAAAGCCATGCTGGAAAGAGCTTGAGAATTTAGCATTAGCCTACAATTCTACAATTCATACAATTCTACAATTCATACAATTCTAAAAGCAACAAGCAAGCCAGGAGTATTTTACTTTCATTATTTAGCAGAATATATTTCCATTAGACTGTATGATTTACACAGATTGATTATGTTTGTCTAGGTTTTATTTTGGGATTTTTTGAAAAGGAACAAAAGTGTTGTTGGTCGGGCAAGACAGACGAAACTCCACTTCAGAAAACTACAAAAATAATAATAAAACAAAAAATGGAGTTACTAATCAGAAATAAATCTATATATATTGTTAAGAACGTTTCATAAGAGTGTCGTACCTCGTCATCCTTTGTGCTGTAAACATGCTCCAGTTCCTCATCTTGACATTGTTGGCGTCTTTTTTTACACGCTTGAAGTTTGATCTGAAATAGGGCTTAAACAGCACCAACATTTAGGATTAAACATTGTACAATCGATCACTAGAGGAATGTCGTATTAAGCATTTGAAAGAAATATTATATTATTCACATGTAGAAACCTGAAACCTCACCTATTATTGCAATAATCAGCACAACATTCAGTAGGATGGATGTAACAGTCGAAATCTTGGGAAACTCAAATGTTTTCTCACATGGTTGTTCCTGATGTTTGTCTTCGGTTTGTTTATTATCTGGGACAGATTCTGTTTAAGTAGAAGAACTTTTATCCGTTTTAGGGTTTTAATGCCAAATATGATTTATTGCAGTAATACATATAATAAATAATTTTTAGATAATTTATAGTTATAAATATATTAATACGTTTTGTGTCAATTGTAAATGTGTTTAAAAAATACTTACCATTGATGTAAAGTCTGATGCCATTGCTGATCTGTAGAGTTTTATTTTGTTTTGCACAATAATATATTCCTAATTCATTTATAGTTATGTTACTAATAAATAAACGGCTTGAAGTCAATGTTGAATATTTGTCTTTGGATAGTCTTTGGTCTTGTATAAACGATGATGCAAAGTCTGTTGAGAAAGTTCGCAGAATCAGCACCGGAGAATCTGTCAGTTTCTGGAAAACCCAATAAACATCATTTACCCCAATCTGACAGTCTAAAGTCACATTTTCTCCTAAATTCACCCGTTTATCTGATAAACTCTCTGCAGTTTGACACACCAGCAGACCTGTGAGGAAACACACAGATCATTCAGATTATTCTGAAGAACAGATTCATCTTGTAAAACTATCGAATCGTGACAAAGTGAACAAAATCATAAAAACTGAGTAACTTACCGAAGACTACAAGCTGCTCCGTCCTCATTTTGTGTTTGTTGAAATGATACGCAGTAAAATAGTTCAGAAATTTCAGAATAAATAGGAGACCAGCAAACACACTTAATAGTGATGAAGTGGAACAGATGAGAAGAGGAAGATAGCAGAGGCCCATGTGCTGATGTTTTCCACAATGTGTGACTTTACACGAGCTTGACAAATGAACCAGACCAGAGTTGAAGCCAACTAACCCACAACTGAAAAAAACAGACTCCGAGCAGACGACTGCAGCAAAGCAATGAAGAGACATTACATTGACTGCAGCACTCCGCATTACACACGTCAAGTTATATCCATCAAATGTGCAGCACAGCTTATTGATTGACAATGAAATACATGAATAAATTATTTACACGGTTCATAAACATACAATCTGCATATTAACATCAGCACACAAACATTTTCTTAGCTGTCCAAATGGGGACGTTGCATAGACTTTTGTTTTATATACAGAACAGATATTGATATTTTTGTAATTGTTAAAATACTTAATTTAACCTACTTTGTTTTAAACCATTTTTACAAATGATAACTGAAGAAGGTTTTGGGAGGTTTCATCAGATTGAACTCTCTTCTAGGTGCAAAATCGTCCCCAACATATGCTATAGTTGTACACACACACACACACACACACACACACACACACACACACACACACACACACACACACACACACACACACACACACACACACACACACACACAATTTAGAACAAACAAATTAGTATTTATCCACCTTATTTTTAGCAGAAGAGCGGGCACAGACATGAGTGACTTGAATGTGCCAGGCTTCTGGTTATTTAGCCTGTACAAAGCATCTTTACACACTCTGAAAGTGAGGGCAAAACATTTCCATCGCCATCCGGCTGACTGCAGTACAGGTCATAACCCCCTTCTTTCCCAAAGATGGTTTCCACAGCCAGTCCAGCCAATCAGAACACAGGAAACATTATATGCCACATCACATTACTTGAATATATTGCTACTGGAAAGTTAAAAGAAGTAATGCTGAAAAAATATTGATAATATTTAATGTTCAGATAATACACATCAGTCAATCAAAGGTTTTTTTCTGTGATTTTTTATCAAAATATATGTCTGTTAGACTGAATGAGACGATTTACTCTTGAATATATTTGTCCAAGTCTTGTCTTTGGCTTTTGAAAAGGAACAAAATGTTGTTGGACAGATGAGACAGATGAAACTCCACTTCAGAAAACTAAAAAACAAAACACAAATTAGCTTCATGTCCATGTAGAAAGATTATATTCACTAAACACAATAAGATTAATTAAAATAAGAGTGTCGTAACTCTTCAGCATTTGTGTTGTAAAGATGCTCCAGTTCCAGAAGCAGAACCAAGCTTATGCATGAATACATTCAAACTGCATAATTTTTTAGAAACTTTGTGTTTTTTCTAGCTGAAAAGGCATTGAGAATGTTATAAGGAATACTTTATGCATAAACTTGTAGTGGGATTTAATCTAGGCTGGGGGTTAATCGTGCATTAATTGCGCTCCTGGACATAATGAGCTGAGAGGATGAGGCAAGCTCCCATTAACCAGGTTGTGCTTGGTGCTTGGTGGTGAGAACCTCAGTTAACATTTTTAATAAACAATGAAAATGTAAACCAAACACCTATTTTTTCTGGAATAATGATTTGATATTAACAGATGGTAACTATGCCCGGCCTCACCTTGCTGGCAGTGGCAATAGCGTTAAATGTAGTTGAACTTTTCTTTTTTTAGTTTTCTGTTCTGCACCCAAGACAATTTCCCTCTTCTGTCCATTTTGCATGCGTGACTGTCTGGTAACGGAGTAATGAAGGAGAGTGGGGTGGGGGGTCAATTTATGTATTTTTTTAATCATTTAAAATGCTAAACAAAAATTGTCTCTTAACAAATGTCATATTTCAAATATTTTAAAAGCTTTATTAAAGACAATTTTCAAAGACTTGTTTTTGGCACAATGGCGCCCACCCGCTCTGTTCCTAAAGTCTGACTTGTAAAGTGACCTTGGGTGTCGGAAAGGCGCTATATAAATAAAACATATTATTATTATATTTGGGTGGTGTAATATTATAGCTAATAAAATATTTTAAGATAACCCATGTAATTTAAACTGTCACTGTCCCACCGGTGGGCCCACTTGTTATTAGTGTGCAAGAGTGCACCTGAAAAATCTACATCACAACAGGAGTTCTGACCTTTATCACAAAAAGTCTTCTTTGTTGCCTTTTTCTCTATCTCACTTTAGAAATCATGAGAAATTATATATCAATTGAAAACTTAAAATCTCAAAATTCATCATTTGAAAACCATTTTAAAATCAGACATTGCATTACCATGAAAATGGAACATTAAAATCATGTTACAAAATGTTTTCATTCATGAATTATAAAAAATTAAGTTTGGATAGTTTTTTACATTTTTACATTTGTGTTAAAAAATGTGAGTTACAGTTAACATTAAATTACTAAAATGCCTTAAATAGACTATTATAAGTAATAATAATTCACCACACTGCAAAGGATGTATGATACTATGACAAATTCAAGGCACAGTTTCACCTAATTAATTATTCAGTTGTTTAGTTATGTAATTTGTCATTTGAATAAGAGAAAAACACCAATAAACTTGGTGTAATCATAAAAAAATGTTTATTCATTACATCATTATTCAGATTTTTTTTTCAGGAATAAGCAACACAGCAGTGAACCAAAAACGATAAACAATTGCAAAACAAAAATTTATAATTTCTTAATTTATGCCAGGAGTTATGAAAAACGAAGCCGAGATCGATATGAAGCTTGAGTCTTAGACCTTTTTAATGATGCATTCTTTTACATTAAAACTAGCACTCTGAATAATGTAAACAAAGAACGCTGTGCACAGGTTAAGAGATTTGAAACAAGCATTTAGTTAACCAAGTGAAACAATACACATTTTAATGCTATAAAAGTGTGCACATTGAGAGAAATACAGAGCAGATGTTCATTTTAACTACTTCTTTAACTTGAGCAAAAGCTGCTAATACACAGATACATCTGTTAATAAAATGAAAACATGCATGTTTTAAAGCCAGTGAATAAAAGGAAACGATTCACCCGCATGCCTCTGCTCAATGACAGTGCCTGGATCAGGAGTGATCGATGATGTCACTTCCTGGGAGGCGTGCCCAGGCCTGTTGTACACGCCCCCGTCCCTTGACTCCACCCCCATATCAAAACAGTGCCACAAAGAAACGTGAAGCGTAAAACGTATCGCAAGCTCAAACTTGACTGAAATGCGTCGCAAAATAAAAGCGATGTTGCAAATAAATTAGTAGCCATGGAAAATATGTATTGCAAAATCATTGCTTTTGCTCGGTTTCATTTTTCATTTTTGTTTGCTAAACTTATTTTCTTCTCACAATACTGAGTTTTCTTTTGCGGTTCTTTATTTTTGTTTACAGAAAGCACATTATTTTTTCTCAATACTTTCATTTTCGTTTGCAAAACTTTATTTCCTTTTGCGAAACTTGAATTCTCTTGCAAATATATACAGCATTGTTTTGACTCCATAGGCAGAGCCGATCCTCCCTATACGCAGAATACGCAAGCTGCGTAGGGCCCGAAACACCCCCTTGCTCTCAAAGATGTTTTCATTTAGTTTCGTTTTAGAAGTTGGCCAGTGGTTATGAAAACATGAATGATCCATTTTTTTTTTATGCAGTGCGCTGTCACCCTCTCTACATAAAACGTCAGTCAAATCATGTAACGTGACGTCCTACAGTCTCTTGCATGAAAAAAACGAAACAAAAAAAAACAACCGTGGAAGAGATACTGGCGACACAGTTTTGCGTAGGGCCCCCAAAAGTCTAGGATCAGCACTGTCCATAGGGACTACGTTATATTTTGAACAAACGTAAAAAATGTTCTCATGTGTTTGAGATACCAAGTTTTATTTCAAATTAAACCAGTTCGGTTCTGAGGATAGGCCTCCTGAGGCTAACCCTTGTAGGCTATTGTTTTGTCCATTTTTGTCCCAATATATGAAATTGTATTATCTCGTTGGTCAAGTCTGGTAAAGGTATGGGGTTTGGAAATTAAATTTAGCCTAATTTGAGGTGATGTCAATCGATTAGCCTATCCTAGGCTACTTTGAATCGTTGATGCTGTAGGCTAAGTCCAGGCTTAACAAACAAACTTAACTTAACTAAACTTAATTATTTATTTTTGTAATTACATACTTACCAACATTTTGTATGATTTGTTCAGTCAACAGAATCACAGGTCCGAGAAGAATGGGATTCTGAGAAATCTGTCTTGCATCTGACAATGTTTTGCTAACGTTATGAACACTTTGGGCTATTTCTTAATTTTCTCTGAACATTCAAAATACCCAGTGTTTTAAAAAAAAAATATTGGTTATACAAATGTTAAGGGATTAATCCATTTTGTGATTTTGCAAACATTTTGGATAATGTTCCCTGAACTTCCTGAAACAAGTAGACTAATATAATTATTTTTAAACCTTAGATGAACCTCCCACTAAGACAACTTTGAATGAACATCCTAATACTGAAAGAATGCGTGTTCAGAATGTTCTCTTCTATTTGGGTTGTTTTCAGTATCCATGTTCCAGAGGCCATGTGAAATAGCAATGGTGGCTAAAAAGACTATGGCATACTTGTACAGAACATACATGTCTAAAACTCACATTTTCTAATGTGAAACTAGGTCAGAAAAAGCCCACGCTGGTGCTGTCAGAAAACACCCAGACATACTAGCTTACAAGTTTGGTCAGAAGTAAAAAGAAACAAAAAATATAGCAATTTAATTAATAGAAAATAAAACCAATTGGCAGCTGAAATCACTTAGCTAAAGCAAACACGTTATCTCATGCACTTTGTCCTTCTTAAATGCTTTAATAATAGTAAACAGTCTGGTCAGAGCAAGTTCAACGTCTACATCCTCTTTTCAAGGGTGTCTGGTGGTTTCCTTCTAATTCGGTGGTATCACTTCCTCTCAGATTCGTGCAAGTTAACCATCTTACTGCATACGAATATGAGCAAAACAACCTCAGAATGAGGACGGCACAACTTTTACTCTTCTGTAAGTTACTCAACGTAATTTCTGTGTGATCTTCACACGACTGAATCGTTTTCAAGGTTGAAAGAGTTATGTGTTTTACCGTATGTGTTTTATCTTCACAGGTCTGCTGGTGTGTCAAACTACAGAGAGTTTAACAGATAAATGGGTGTATTTAGGAGAAAATGTGACTTTAGACTGTCAGATTGGGGTAAATGATGTTTATTGGGTTTTCCAGAAACTGACAGATTCTCCGGTGCTGATTCTGCGAACTTTCACAACAAACTCTACATCATCGCTTATACAAGACCAAAGACTGAAAGACAAATATTCATCACTAACTTCAAGCCGTTTATTTATTAGTAACATAACTATTAATGAATCAGGAATATATTATTGTGTAAAACGAAATTCAACTCTACAGATCAGCGATGGCACCAGACTTTACATCAATGGTGAGTATTTTTAAACATATTTACAATTGACAAAACGTATTAATATATTTATAACTATAAATGATCTAAAATTATTTATTATGTGTTACTGCAATAAATCATATTTGGCATTAAAACCATAAAACGGATAAGAGTTCTTCTACTTAAACAGAATCTGTCCCAGATAATAAACAAACCGAAGACAAACATCAGGAACAACCATGTGAGAAAACATTTGAGTTTCCCAAGATTTTGACTGTCACATCCATCCTACTGAATGTTGTGCTGATTATTGCAATAATAGGTGAGGTTTCTGAGATACAATCACTTTGAAAGTACAAAAAACATGATGGCATGTTCAAATCAATCTGTCCTTAAGTTTAGTGCATTCCTTTATGACAAGTTTCTTTGAAATGTTATTTCACGATCACATTGATTTCATGGTAATATAACTTAACCAAAATGTAATGTGCTCTTCTTTAGGTCTGTTAATGCTCAAACTTAAGAAGCCAAGAAAAAGTCGACAACAAGCCCAGAATGTCGAACCAGAGCAGATCGAGGACTTAAACTCTGCACAGGTAAGACTTTTATTGATTCATTTGTCGTTTTAGTTCATAATACAAAATGCTTCCAAAATGTACGGGCAACAGCTAAAATGTCTCATCAAGTTATTCTATTGTTTCTCTAGTAGCGGGATGGTGTTTAGAAACTCATTAGTTGTGAAATGATGTGAATGGAGATCATTCTTCAGATTTCACACTTCATGATGATTTGCAAAATATCTTAAGCAAATGTAAAACACATACAGTTAGCTAACATAACTCTATGGTCCACAAAAATTACAAATGTTTGACAAAATCAACCAAATATGTTCCCATGTGTGGTGAAGAGGTTTAGTGGCTAATTTCATTTTTATTGTTCTTGTAGTATTCTGAAATCGAGTTGCCCACATATTTCAGAAGAGAAAAACCCATTCAGATAAACGGCACTTATGTACTTCTTCAGAAGCCGAAGCCGCATTGATCAACACAAGCAGAAATCAACACATCTTGCAACCATCAAAGTTGATAATGAGGCAGTTTGACTGTGGGTGTATCCTTTTCATCAGGATTAAATTTTATAAAGGTCAATCTGTTTCCGTCAACATTTGAATGAAACCATGTTATTTATAAAATACATAATTTGCTTCCAAGTATCTCAGAAATGTCAACAGATCAATCTTGATTAATGTGGTTACAGTAAGGTTCAATGCATTAACATTAAATTACAATGGATACTTAATACTTAATAATACGTATTAATCCTGGTTAATGTTACTTCATGTTAACAAACATAACTAGTTTATTATGAAGCATGTTATTTAAGTTTGATTGTATTGTTTCTGTTGTTTCTGCCGCTGTCGCCTCTGGCTTGCTTAGTTGGGGACACTTCATTTCCAGCGATATCATTGACTTGATTGCACAGATATTATTTAAACTGAACTGAGCTGGACGATGACATCACTGAAAATTGAGTGTTTACTATTGTCCTTTTACTGTATTGACACGCTATTTTTCTATTTGATACGGTAAAGCTGCTTTGACACAATCTGTATTGTTAAAAGCACTATATAAATAAAGGTGACTTAACTTGATTGTAATTGATTTTATTTATGTGGTTAACCATGCTGGTTTAGTATGATTTAATAGTTGGTCCCCTGACTGGCCAAGCTTGTGTTTAGTCTCCCAAATAGGACCAGCTGACAAGTACCTAAAACACATCAAAAACCATCAGACTAGGTTAGAAAACCACTTTCCCTAGTCAATCAAAGGGAAAAACAGTAATCATGGTACAAATTCTAACAAAGCACAAGATGGAAAGAGAAATATGGTCTAGAGATGTGTTGTGCAACACTGAATGAAGTTGTGTCATGCTTGTATCATGTGAGAAGATTGGTAAAAGCGCTACTTCCTGTTTCTGAAAAAAAAAAACAGCGAAATGTCTGTTGTCCATCTGTATTAAGGTCAAAAACAAGTTAAAAGATCCAGGGTTCAATATTGTTGCAATGCAATTCTCGTATGTCTCAGAAAAGCAATGACTCATGCACTTGTGACTAATAAAGACATAACTTGTTTTAAGAGACGGATGGAGTTTTTTTATTAGGCTATTATTTGGGTTACACTTAGCCTACATTTTGTATAACACAATGTTTCATAGGAATTAACAACATCTACACAACCAAGGCATAACCACCATATACATTGAGGGAAACAAGTTTCACATCTATATCCATGATCACTTTCAGTTATATTTTTCGTCTTTTTCTGCTAAGCGTCTAACAGTCACAGTGCGACAGTTTAACAGTGAAAGACAGAAATGTAAGATGGAAGTAGCAAAAAATGTAATATTTGACAACTGTTTATGATAGAAATGTTAAACGACTGACACGAATATCCAGCGGTGCAAACTATTACACTTATCTCTCAAATATTACCTAGGTTTGGTATCATTTACGTGATCATTGAATTTGTAACTGAATGTGAGGAGACAAGAAACGTTTTGCGTTTCGCCATATTAGACATATAAATGAGGGTGTGCATATTTTAAAACAGTTCAAATGATTAAGTCCCTGCAAGAATTAGATCTATTTCCTTCAGCTGTATTTCTAAATCTACGTCATTAGAGATTGTCTTCCCAATGTTCAATAACTGGTTATGGCCATATAGGTTATACACAACAAACAGTCACACTCAATGTCTTATTTTCGACTATATAGTTATTCAATGAAAATGACATTTATTTAATTAAACAAATGTACACGAGAATGTAGCAATTACACCATATCCAGTATTCAGGAAGGAAAACAGCACAATGAAGTGAACAACAAACAATAAATAGAGTTAAATTTCCATTCTTTATATCCGAACATCAGATTTTCCTCTTTGGTAGATTCACATAATGCAAACCTACAAGATTAAGCAATTAAGAGACGTCACAAACTATTTTATTTCTCCATCTATCAACCGGCATCAATAAATAATCGTTATATCTGTGTTTGATTGTGACAAATGCAAAGCATTTATACAAGCAGTTCTGTGGTGCACACATCAAAAATAAAACACATTCAAATGCACTCAAATACAAAACACAAAGTGGAATGGATGTCATCAGTCCATTCGGATCTTCTGATTGGTCATCCTGTAGATGATGCTGTCATATCCAGGATCCATGTTCCAGAGGTTGTAGGAGATCACGATGACGGCTAAAGCTAACACGATCATCAGCCACAGGACAATGTTAAAGACCACGGCATAATCATAGTCGTACTTGTAGGCCAGGTTGTAGAGGCTGCCTTGGTTACTCTGAAACAACCACACGCTAGCGTTACATGTAGGTCAACATACAGAAGTAGGTCAACAAAGGGTTTCTACTGTACCGTAACCGTCTTTTTGTTTTGGAACAAACACAGGTTATGGGTTGAAAAGGTGAGGGTTGATAAGATAAAACTATACGCTACTATTTCTAAAAAAATGGATAACGCACACTAGAGCTTGCTAACCAGCTACTACAGCCTATGCAATTTACATTAAACGTCTTACAGGAGGGGTCTTGAAACGATTCTTTCTTCTTGTACCCTGATGAATAAGAATAATGCTGAAAATGTGGACCTGATCCAACATTGTTGTTTTTCGATGTAGAAATGTTTGCTTATAGAAAAGCGTATTGCAATTAACTTACGATCTGAAGGATGGAGCGTGACTTCCTGGTCAGAGGGGCTTCAAACGTCTTCACCGTCACCACTTCTACAACCGCGTTGTTTGCATAGACGTTGGCAACATCGTCTGCGAACTTTGTGCATGCACAAACAAACAAACAGATTTGAATGTAAAACTACTAAAAACAGCAGTACTATTTATTTATTATTTAGTACTACTAGGCCAAAAAACAAACACATTTTATATCTGGAACCAAGAAGAGAAATATATATGAAAATGTAATTAATGAAATTTAATGAACAATAATGATCAAAGCAATACAATAGACATTTGCAGGTATCTAAATAACCTAACAACTGTTGTTTTATGGGGTACATTATTTTAACTTGTTACATTAATACACAGTAAAAGTGTGCCATTTTTTCAGCTAAAAATAAGTAAAAACAAATAATTCATATTTTCTTTTTTTTGACTAAATATGCCTTAATGCAAAAATAAATAAATCGTAATTGTCCTAAGGCTATAAAAATAACAACTAGTCTTCCTCATTTCTAGCAGAACATTTAGCAACTTGTTCCATATAAAAAACGTATACATTTTGCTTGCAATTTTTTTTTAGAAATTCTGTAATTGTCATATTTATTGTGATCATTTACAATACACTACTATCTATTATACAATGCGAACACAATATCATATTTTACACACAAACACAACATCAAACTGTATTTACATTAATGTTACACTGTAATGTATTTGAAAATAAAATACTTATAATAAAACTACAGTAAAATGAATGTACTGTTGTATTAGAGACCATTGTGTCAGTAAACAAGAGGCCAGCACAGCGGTGTTATCTTAGCATCAGATCCTATAGGACACTACAATATATGATTTACTAATATTTAGAAGTAGTTTTTATTTTTACACTTCCAGTTTGATTTTCATTTTAGTTTAGTAACTATCGTTTTTATTAGTTCTTAAGTTTTTTTAGTTCATCAAGTGATTTTTTTTTAATATCAGTTAAATCTTATTTTAAATAATAGAAAGTGAATGTTTTAGTGAAGTATAATAATGCAGCACAGTCTCCATACCTTCTGCAGAGCAGACGTCAGGATCCTGGTAGCGTCGGCGTACTGAGGAGAGTCTGTACCATAACGACGGACGATCTCCTCCAACCCCGCGAGCTCTAGAGAGTACAGGTCAGGAGCCGGGTCTTTAGCCAGATGCTTGTGTTTCTGCAACTGTAGCAAACAGAAAGAACTACTTCAAAAACACAGAATCGAGAGAGTTAATTATCAGTGAAAAAGGACAATTCACTGTTTTTAAAAAGTTGCCACAGTAATTTCATCGGATTACAGAGATTTGTAGTTTTAATTTCCTACAAATATATATATATATTTATTAACTACAGGTACATCTCAATAAATTAGAATGTCGTGGAAAGTTCATTTATTTCTGTAATTCAACTCAAATTGTGAAACTTGTGTATTAAATAAATTAAATTCACACAGACTGAAGTAGTTTAAGTCTTTGGTTCTTTTAATTGTGATGATTTTGGCTCACAATTAACAAAAACCCACCAATTCACTCTCAACAAATTACAATACTTCATAAGAACAATAAAAAAATCATGTTTTGTGAATTGTTGGTCTTCTGGAAAGTATGTTAATTTACTGTATATGTACTCAATACTTGGTAGAGGCTCCTTTTGCTTTAATTACTGCCTCAATTCGGCGTGGCATGGAGGTGATCAGTTTGTGGCACTGCTGAGGTGGTATAGAAGCCCAGGTTTCTTTGACAGTGGCCTTCAGCTCATCTGCATTTTTTGGTCTCTTGTTTCTCATTTTCCTCTTGACAATACTCCATAGATTCTCTGGGGTTCAGGTCTGGTGAGTTTGCTGGCCAGTCAAGCACACCAACACCATGGTCATTTAACCAACTTTTGGTGCTTTTGGCAGTGTGGGCAGGAGACAAAACCTGCTGGAAAATGAAATCAGCATCTTTAAAAAGCTGGTCAGCAGAAGGAAGCATGAAGTGCTCCAAAATTTCTTGGTAAACGGGTGCAGTGACGTTGGTTTTCAAAAACCACAATGGACCAACACCAGCAGATGACATTGCACCCCAAATCATCACAGACTGTGGAAACTTAACTCTGGACTTCAAGCAACTTGGGCTATGAGCTTCTCCACCCTTCCTCCAGACTCTAGGACCTTGGTTTCCAAATGAAATACAAAACTTGTTCTCATCTGAAAAGAGGACTTTGGACCACTGGGCAACAGTCCAGTTCTTCTTCTCCTTAGCCCAGGTAAGACGCCTCTGACGACAACTGTATCCAAATTCCTCGACACGTCTGTGTGTGGTGCTCTTGATGCCTTGACCCCAGCCTCAGTCCATTCCTTGTGAAGTTCACCCAAATTCTTGAATTGATTTTGCTTGATAATCCTCATAAGGCTGCGGTTCTCTCGGTTGGTTGTGCATCTTTTTCTTCCACACTCTTTCCTTCCACTCAACTTTCTGTTAACATGCTTGGATACAGCACTCTGTGAACAGCCAGCTTCTTTGGTAATGAATGTTTGTGGCTTACCCTCCTTGTGAAGGGTGTCAATGATTGTCTTCTGGACAACTGTCAGATCAGCAGTCTTCCCCATGATTGTGAAGCCTAGTGAACCAAACTGAGAGACCATTTTAAAGGCTCAGGAAAACTTTGCAGGTGTTTTGAGTTGATTAGCATGTCACCATATTATAATTTGTTGAGAGTGAATTGGTGGGTTTTTGTTAAATGTGAGCCAAAATCATCACAATTAAAATAACCAAAGACTTAAACTACTTCAGTCTGTGTGCATTTAATTTATTTAATACACAAGTTTCACAATTTGAGTTGAATTACTGAAATAAATGAACTTTTCCACAACATTCTAATTTATTGAGATGCACCTGTATATGAGACAAACGGACAAGCAGATGCAAACATTTAAGGCTAGATTAAATAAAAGGATTTTAAACTGAAAAACAAAAATCAACCCATAAAATCTTGCATGGCTTATTTATATGGGACAAACTGTCATAAAGTAAAGTGTATGGGTTCAGAGCAGACAGAGGAACTCACCAGAGCTGAGATGTCATACAGCACCTGAACCTCAGACAGAAACAGAAGATCAGCCTGAAAAACACAGACCACCACATAAACACATTAAAACCAGTATATTTAGAACAACGCTTAGTTTAGGGTGGGAAACAAAAACCAACATGCATCTAATGAACGATGGTTTCTATCTGTAACAACTACTTTCACATGTCAATACTTTCAGCAAGGCAGAAGCCACTTCCTTCCATGACCGAAAAAGTGCTTCAGAAACTGTTACAAGTCCATGTCTGTATAACCTGTGTGTACTGTAAACACTAAAAACAAATGATAGAGAGATAGATCATTTTTGTTAGAAATGTCTTTTTGTCGTTTTTTACTTTATAGGACAGTGTTGAAGTGACAGGAAGCGAAGTGGGAAAGAAGAGAGGGTTGCAGGATCAGGAAAAGTCCTTGGGTCAGGATTTGAACTCGGGACACAAGTAGCACAATGATACTTTATGACAGCACGCTGCCCACAAGGCTATCGGTGCCGACAAATAAATACAATTTTAATTAGTTATTTGACATCTAGATCTCAACTAGAAATGTGCAACAACGATTAGTTAGATCGAGTACTCAGCCGTGACTGCGATGATCGATCATGAAAACAATGATTGTGTAAAAATAAAAAAACATTTCTGATTGGTTATAGCAGCACTTTGGGCAGCAACCTGCCTGCGGTCCAATGTATAGACGTCAGAAGAGAGAGAAGCATGGCTTTGAAGTCAGTGATGTCTGGGTTAGCTACATACAATATTAATCTAATATTGATATATTTACATGCTGAATGTGCTGCATTACCAGTGTTTAATTTCAAACTCAAATGCAATGCCTGATATTGAGTTATTTGAGACGGTCATATATTGCTTTTAGATGTTTCTGTTTTTTTTTTAAATAGTGATGTTTTAATAAATCAGCAGGGCTTTTTTTGTCATATTTGTTATTTAGACATACTTCAATTAAAATTATTTTCATACTTCATGTCTTCATCACTTGATAATGCAGATGAAAATATAGCACAAATCTGTCATATACATAGCATTACAATGAGAACTTTATATACATCTAGTCTATGGTAAATTCTGACCTCGTCTGTGTTTCAGCGCGCCGTTTAGGAAAGTGCATCACGGCGGGAGCTCTCTCTCTCTCTCTATTGCGCGTAACTGAAAGTTCACTGGCATTTGCATTCTTTTGTGCAGATACAAGTTGTAATGTTATGTCTATGTTATCTGATTAATATCATAGAATGTGTCATAGAACAGGCTTCACTCTTCAGCTATTCCTTTTTAGATACCTCTTTTTTTAATAAGATTGCTGGATCATAATCATAATGTAAGTGTTCTACCCATGTGTTCATAGACAGGTTTTCATGTCATATTTTTAACATTCATTTTCATAAAAGTCTTCAGATATTTTCCATCCCCCACACCCCCGCTCTCGTGTTTGAAACTTATCGATGATCAAAAATGCCCATCCCTAATCTCAACACCTTGAGTATTCACCTCGTTATTACGGCTGAGAGAAATGAGAGGAAGGGACGTGAGGACAGATCCGTCCTGGGACAGACGTCCACGGATCTGTTGCAGAGTCACAGGCAGGTCCTCAAAAACAGTGTTGGCCATTCCCATCATATACAGCCTCTGAAATACACAATCAAGACATTTCTTTATATCAGACACATATTAAACGAACGTTCTGGGTTCAATACTTGTTCCATTAACATCATCTATGACTTCGTGAAAATTTCCCCAAAAAACAAACTATTTAAATTTAGTATTTACTTTACTAATTATAAACAACATAATTTAAACAATTTTAAAATTAACATAGTAACAGCAAGTCAGTTTTTTATTTTTAGCGCTGTATCGGCACATATGACAATTTAAAAAAGACAAGACAAATAAGATAAAAGAACAATAATTCAAAACATAATTAGATAACTCTTTTATATATAAAAACTACAAACTTTTAACTTAACACTGGATAGAAATACACATTTTCCAGTATTAAAAACAAGTCAGTCCAATTAAATATTCTTTACAATAGGTCTCATTTCAACTTTAACTGCATCAGATTTTAAGCATCTCACATGCATCTTTATCTGCAGAGCTCTTTGTGTTTGCAGGCATCACTTATGTGGTTAGTGAGTCATAATGTGCCAGAGATTCGCTGAGGTCATACCTCCTCACTGGGGGCGAGCTGCAAGACCACTGGGGTGCTGTCAGCAAACAGAGTGTGCACCGTGTTTGCCACACTATCCAGAGTGAACGGAACCGGCTGAAACCAGACAGACAGAGACAGATAGACAAAGTAGTGCCATCAGTCTCATGATACAAAGTAAGGGAAGTCCAGCAGGGAAACTACATGACTCAATTCTGAAACTTACAAATTAGCTGTTGAATTTTTTTTTCTGTTTTTAAGGGTCAACACAGGGACTTATTTATCTTCACTCATTCATTTAAAGGTTAAAATCACAACCTACGCATTGAATCAAAGACATAAAAGCAAGAAAGAGTCAGAGACAAAGACCAACTTTTGCATTCATGCACCACAGAACCTAAAATAACTCATGCACATGAGAATGTGTCACTCACATTTTCGAGAGGGTAGGACGACATGTTTTTCAGAAAGTCGAGGGTGTCCAAGCCGCGCACGACGATCAGAGCGTTTGCTCGCGGCCGTTGGAAGAGCGAGCCAGCAGCCAGGCCTGGCCAATCAAGATCCTGCAAACAAAACCACAAGCTTACAACAGCGTCTACATGAAGACATCACACGAGCGTTACACGATTAAATAGATGTTATACCTCACGGATGGAGAAGCCCATGATCAGGGCGACTAAATCAGGGATCTTTTCTCCTGATATGGGCCATTGTCCATCCTTGAATCTCACGTATGACGGGCTGCGCAGAACAGTCAAACTGTCGCCCAAAACACCTGATGGAAGAATAGCACCGAAAATAATGCTGATATTCACACAATCTTTCTTTGGAATAAATGACACTTGCTTTAACCATTCAAAGTCTAGTGCGATGACATTCAGACATTTCGAGGTCCCTAGAAAGGTTTACAAAAAAACAATATAAAACATGTAAATTAAATAATAAAAATAGTATTTAACGAAGTAAATACAAATGAGATTAAACAAAAATGATATATAAATATACACACATACATATATATACACACACATATATATATATATATATATATATATATACACACACACACACACACACACACACACACACACACATATATGTATATGTATATATGTATTAGGGCTGTGCGATTAATCGAAATCGAAATAAAATCGCGATTTGAGATTGCGCGATTTCTAAATCGCTTTATAGCTCGATTTTTTCTGCGCCCCTGCCCCAACCTCCGCAGTATGCTATCCGAACCAATCAGAATGCAGCAGAACAGAACAGACCGGGCATACAGACAGATAGTATGCTAAAGAAACAGGGAAGATGAGTTCAGAACAGGATAAGGACTTGGTGGCCAAAAATGCATGTTGCATGCAGAGCACACAGCGGGAGTATCGATCATATTTCCTTCAGAGCGGAGAGCGTCTTTCTGAAGATCCCGCCTCGCTCACGCTCAAGACCACTTGCTCAGCCCAAAATGCCCTTTGGTAATTTGTTAATTCCAGAATCTGTGGAATAGGCTAAGCAATGTTTGTCTAAGCTAATGTTTCTAAAAGCAAATTCTAAAATCCTGTGAAGATTGACACGTTTTAATGGACCGCATTTCCCCGCAGTTTTGGTCTATTTTTAATTTTAGAAAGTGTTTATTTTATTTACTCCACGAAATAATTATTTGTCAAGTGCATTTCATCTTGTGTGTGCTTTCATGGGCCTGATAAGTATTTTGTGAAATTCTATATCTGCTTTTCAAGTTTTCAAGTTTTCATCTTGTGTGCGTGATTTGAATAGCGTTTTAATGGAAAAGTATACTTTTTCAGTTATTTAATTTTTTACGCAAATGTTCCAAGTGGCTTCAAAACAAGACACGTTTTTAAATTAAGATTTAAATGTTATACATTTAAATTAGGGATGTTCATTTCGGTTATTTTTCCTAACCGTTAACCGACAAATATTATAAAACTGAATTAAATTAAAAAGAATAAGTGTCTGTGACCCGTTAAAAATACTAGCATCTGTTTTTCGGGGATTAATTTCACATGCGTAAAAAGCAGCAAACAACAGAACGAGGATTCACCTGATATCATATCACATCACGCACCTGCAGCACTTCTGCCAGCGGAGAAAAACTTAATTCACCTAGATGCTGGGTTCAGCCTTTTGGGTCATTTTTTGGGGGTTATTTGTTCAGTGTTTGGGTAGTTTGTGTACATTTTATTTTATTTATAAAATTGTTTCTGTCAGTATATTGTTTAAATCTATGCAGAGCAACATACGCGGTGTGAATCACTAAACGAACGTCGTGTCGGTCTTATTGCTTGATAAAGAGTCTAATGCTTTGCATAAAATAAACGATTATATTTATAAAGATACAGAACACAAATACTTTGGATGTTAAAACATGTACTCAGAGCTGTTGACTGTTTGTTGTTGAGCAGGTAATGAAGGCAATCGCAGTACATTTCGTCCATGAGTGAAACGCAGGGCGGCGGTTTTATCCGTGATCAGTTCCCGCCGAACACGACTCCAGCTCGGCGTGAGAGTCAGCGCCGTTACGGTGGAAACACAATTACAGAGTGGTCCATTTACTCGTGAATTACATCGGTTTAATGTTTAATCTTTACTTCTAATGTTTGTTAAACGAGATTAAATAGGCAATGTGTAGGTTTATAGCTTATAAAAACAAGCACATGAGAAATAAAGGAAGTTATCACGTCTGGAGTATTTTACAGAAGTTTAGAGGATTTAAGTTAATCTGTAAATATTATTTCATGCATAAAGTAAAAAAAAGAAGAAAAAAAGTGAATATTATAATAGAAACGAATAAAGCCATTAGCTGAGTTAAATCATCCATTAATGATGGGTTAAATAAACAATCAAATTTACTGGGTAAAATTAACCCCAAATGTACTCTTTTACCAGCCCAAACTGGTTGTTTTGAACCCAGTGTTTTCTAGAGTATGCAGAGTTTGTTTATTATTGTGCTGCGCGAAATTAAAGCAGACGGCAGAAAGCTGCATTCTATTTTTTTGTCTTATTTTACAAAAAAGCAAAGATAATTTTTGTATTGTTTATGTACACAAATAAAAGCAGACCTTTTACAATTCCGATTATCTTCATGACCGAGGAGTTGCTTCCACTGTTGGAAGAGGAATAAATCCAGTTTAAGCTCATTTAAGCATTCTACCAAATGCAGCCTGTTCATTATCATTATATAAAACAACCGGTCAAACATATGGACAAACACACTGCTCTGTTTAAATATGTAGTAAAATCTGTGCTGTTTAGCGTTATCACCGTACCGCCGTGAAGTTATGCAAAACATTTTGTTTTATGTGGATATTGTAAGGGTAAATAAATAAAAGGTAAATAATATTTTGGCATTTAAATACCGCGAATACGGGAACATTTGATTTTGTGTTGAAGGAGAGACCCAACATTGGTTTCAGTTTTGTTTTAGCCTAAAATAATTAGTTTTGGTTTGTCGTTATAGCTTCTTATTTTTAATTCTTGTTACTTTCTAGCCTGTTAATTGTAAGGATTTGTTGTGGAGTGAGGGGAACTAAAATTGCCTAGCTGTGTTTACAGTGTTTATTATAATGTTCGTTATTCGTGTTGGCCTATTTCTGAATGAAATAATAAAATGCGACTTGTTTTTTTCTCTCTCTCGCTCTCTCTAAAAAACTTGTTTTTTTATACGTGTAGCTTATTTTAACCATGCAGCAAACCTTTTAAAATATTTTGATAAATTACTAAAAATAAATAAATAAGTGAATTTAAACCGTTTAACTGATTGTATTAATGGGTCAAAATTATTATCGGTTGGTTAAAGGTTAATTAACATCCCTAATTTAAATGAACAATTTCACTCTGAAACATAACCATTTCTTATCGGACTACTGCTTTAATTGAGACATTTATTCAATAATGTCACTATAAACAGGAAAAAAATTATATGCCTAATCTTACTGGAGACATTTAATGTGAGCGCGTGATCTGAGCGGGATTCGGTTTACCGGTGAGCGTGAGCGGAACATTAGCGGAGCGTTTGCTTTGGCCGTGAACGACTGAGCGGAGCGCACACACACAAAGCGGAATATTGAACCGCTCCGCTTCGCTCACATGCTCTGGTTGCATCTTGTTTTGTTGGATTTGATTACTCACATATACATATAATATATATATGTATTTTGCCATATGTCTGTTCTAGAGACATGTTACAACTTTTTGGGAAAGGTCTAATTGGTTTCCTTTGGAAATATGTTTCAAATTCACACAGAATGCATTTATAACTGTAAAGGTCAAGGTTTCTTTATTTGTCACATGATAAATTATACAGGGTGTAATCAAAAGTGAAATGTAGATCAAATCAGGTCCGCTCAGTGGACAGTGCAAAGAATAAAAATTATATAAAAGTAACACCACACAAGAGCATATATATATATATATATATATATATATATAGGTAAAAAAAAGAAGAGTAAAATGTGTAATAGAATAAAGAAAAGTGCAAAACAAGATGTGCAAGACAAGTAAGATGTGCAAAAACAAGTAAGATGTGCAAAAACAAGTAAGATGTGCAAAAACAAGTAAGATGTGCAAAAACAAGTAAGATGTGAGATAAAGCATGTCTGTTTGTCAAAATCGTGATTAAAATCGAAATCGAAAAAAAAATAAAAAAATCGTGATATATATTTTTTGTCCATATCGCACAGCCCTAATATGTATGTATACATACATACTAGGGGTGGGCATAGATTAATTTTTTTAATCTAGATTAATCTAGATTAATTTTGGAATTAATCTAGATTAAAATGTCTCATTTGAATTCTGTCAAGGCATTCAGAATATGTGTGCTACCCAAATAATGACTCAAAGTAAGTCTTTGAGAACGGGTTTCTCAAGCCAGGTGGTGCATTAGACCAGGGCGCATCTCCTGTTTCAAAATGCATCACAAACTGCTTGAGAAAGCTGTTCTACTATGATAATTGGTGATGAAAATAAACTATGTTCAATAAGATGTACTTGTGTTTACTAACTGTTTATTCAGTTAAACATGAATTTTGAACTGTAGGCCTACATAAGAGGTCGTGATGAACTGTTTACAGTTTCCATTGGGAAGCTTCTTAAAAATAACTTTTCCTGAAGCAAACCCGGCGGCTTCATAGCTGCATCCATGTTAGCACGCCACGCCTGATGTGGTAATTTCACAGTAACGTTAGGCATACACACAGGTTCAAGCAGAGGGTGACACGGGAGTGAATTCTCAAGTTCACATGAGACCTAAAGCGCATCCTGTTTGCTTAAAAGCGCAACGTTTCGTTGTTATTCTGAGTGCACACAAATAAACGAGAGTCTTTACAGATTCGAAGATGTATTAGGCTACTTTTATCTGTATGACCAAAAATGACGGAGATTTTAAGAGCAAGTGATCGCACCGAGCCTGTCCTGCAGCAAACGCGCTTCACACAAACACTTCAATAGCGCACATTTCTCTAGGTTAACATCATATTGAGCGCCATGTAAAGTTGTTACTACATACATCTTTCAGATGAAAAGCCATATTTGAGGTTGATGAATGATAGGTGAGCGTTTGGATGTCCTGCCCGATTGTATTACCACATAGACCAGCCGTTAACAATCTGTCCATCACGGACTGCGAGCCTCTAGTTCAAGACTCGTTTCGCCCCCTACAGTGCAATTCGGCTAGGTATACATCCGCTAAAATATCAGGGTGAAAGTCATCATAGCTTGCGTAGTATAGACCCAGCTCCCATCCCAACTTTGAGAATAGATTAACGGCGATATTTTTTTTATCGCCGATAAGAGTCTCGCGTTAACGCAGCACGTTAACGCCGATAACGGCCCACCACTAATACATACATATATATATTAGGGCAACATTTGAAGTGGATCAAAACATTTAATCAAAGTATTGTTTTGTTTTTAGGATAACTTTAATGAAAGGGTTTGATCAACTTAAAATGTTAACTACTGTGTGTGTGTGTGTGTGTGTGTGTGTGTGTGTGTATATATATATATATATATATATATATATATATATATATATATACACACACACACACAAATATAACATAACATCTTATAGTAGAGGAGTAAACAGCTAAATATATGTATCGTAACAAAACTACATATTTTCCAATTAATATCGCATTTTTATAATATTAATTATCCTACTGTATAAATTGGGAATTTCAAAGTACATAAAAATATATAACTGCCCTTCAAATTTTAAGTCGGACCAAAATGATCATATTTTGGCATCTAAAAAACTGAAAAGCCCTTTCCTAACACGATGACCAGTTTAAAAATCATAATAATACTATCATAACCATAACAATGATCAACAACGTAAGTTAGGATAAAAAATTAAAATGAACCATGACTGTCACATGACTTGCTAGGGCTTCCTCATTCACTATCAACATTTAACAGCAAACCCGTTTGTATTTCACAGCATAAATCAACATAAACACAACATCGTAGCAAATACACAAAGTAATTTGATTAATTTCATGTAACGTTAACGTTAATTATATAAACGAGAGAAACTGGATCGATTAACATGACTGCGGATTATGGCATCTCACTGCAGTCGCCATTCATTAAAACAACACACCGACCCGGCAAAATAAAACCACGTACTTCTAAAAAATACATTCTAATGTCGATTTACCTGATAAAAGGCTTAAAAGCGCAAACACCGTGTTGATAATTGCTCGATTCATCTCGGAAGGATTTTTCAGATGGACTGGCTTCCTCGCAAACCGGTCACATGACACGGGCCTGACGTCGTGCGTCATCACGTCACTACTTCTGTTACTGTAGCGCTTCGACTGTCACTGCGGGACTTTTAAACTTCATTTAATCACTCTTAATTAAAATAAAATAAATGTGAGAATCTTACTAAGGATACCTAGTGCAAGTGAAATGTTTGTGAGTAAGAGTAATCACTTTTAAACACTGTTACTAAATCGTATGCATAGATTTATGTGTCGGCTGAATGCTTCTAAAATGAAATGATTGTGGGTTTATCAAATATAAGGGTTAGTACTACCCGGCATCAGTCAAAGCTGTGTAGACACTGGTACTGCTGTATTTTGTTACTCTTTATGTTTGCGATAGATCCTTTGGGTTAATGTTGTTTATTGTCTTTTTTTAAATGTAGACCTTGAGTCTGTAATAAAAGTTTGATTGATTGATTGTACATTTCATATGTTACCACAAATGTATAAAAAATACAAAATAATATCCATGAAACAAATTCTTCTCTGTGGACATCCTGTCGCTCTTGTTGGTCAGGCCAAAGATTTTCATCAAGATCACATCTGATGTTTTCCATTGCCATGCACCGGGGAAACTTCTCCTTGAACGCCGCACCATCCCCTGTAATGATCAGCTGTGATTCTCACGTGCAGCATTCATGACATCATCAGAGACATCTGATCTTGTGCTCTATGATCTACATGTAAATGCTCCCAAACTTGATTGGTTAAATGGTTGAATGGTTGATTTTTATTGCAATTAGATGTAATTTGCCAATTTAGCAGACATTACAAACAATGTCACTGACAGATATTTATGGAATATACATGCAGGTATACAAATTTTTGATAATTGAATGGATTGGTTTGAATGTGAAGGCTTACATGATGAAAAACGATTGAGAAGTTGTGAAGAGTTTGACAGTTTAAGTGAGAATCTACTCATATGCAATTAGTTGTTGTGCACACTGCAGACCAGTATACTTACTGTTTGCACACATGTGCCAAAGCATTTGCAATTTGATCAAATCAATAAGAAATTCCAATCTGATGTGAACAAGAAGCTAATTGTTCAGACATCTGAACTTATTGTTTAAAAAAATCATTTGAGAATTGAGGCAAAGCAATTGAGAAAAACTGTAAATTTAGTCTGTGTGACTTCCTTTTTACCCTTCTTTTAACTATAAACATGATTTTATAGCAGTTTTTATAGCCCAAGTTTACATTTCTTTTACATCTCTTATCTTGTAACACATACCAAATGTAATTTCTGACAGGAATGAAAACGAGGCTGTGAGGAATAGAAGTATGTTTAATGCTTTGTACTGCTGATTAACAACATACTAATAGTAAGATGAATCAAAAGCAGAAAAAAACTTCATAAAACAGTTTTTATAAGTTGTGTGTTGTGAAATGATCTCTGAGTAGGACATTTGTCTGTTATGTGCCATTATAAAGATTGTCTATCTCTCATTTTATCCGCATTAAATTCATATGCATCTAACTTCAATGTCTAATTTATGATGAAATACTTTAATAACAGGCTAGTTGATAATAATTCTGTATAATTAGAGCATAAATACACTTTGATTTGATTACATCTACTGCTACAACTCAAAAGCCAGGATTAAAAAAACACTACTGAAGTGAAACTATAGCTCATAGAATTTATACGCATACATTTCTTGTTTTAGCTATTTGACTACAATCTGAGGAACATGATCTTGCCTTTCCAAGCCTCATATCGTGGATCGTCCTCTCCGAGCTTGCTGATTTCTTGTAATATCCTCACTATCCACGTGGAGGAGCTCTCGTTCCGTCACTAAGCGCTCGTACCGAGCTCCGGAGATTATCCTCACGTGTATAACGCAGACCATCGCCATATGCTCGGCCGAGAAGCCTTATACGACTCATGACATTTCAAAGGAAGTCAACGAGTAATGCGTTGAAAATGAAGTCTGGGTTGAAATATAAGTAAAAAGGCTGCATGCATGATATTTATTTATTTATTTATATAAAAACATATATTGGTGAGCTGATAATCAGACTATACGGATGATGAATAAGACGTACAGAATATGTTTGGTTATTAAATCATATATAGAGGGCACTTGCATATGACAAAATCATGGTATCTTACTTTAAAAAGGCAATAGAGAGTTAATGCACTATTTTTTATATTTCCATCAAAAACATTGAAATTGACACTAAGAACGTGTTCTTAAGACACCACTTTGTAACATTTTTACACTTTGTATCATTATTTCAGAGTACACATTTTCTGCACGCTCTTTCAGTTAAAGTCATAAATGCTGCATGCATAAATATACCATATCAACATAGATTTTGTATAACTATAATAGTAAAATAATTAGCAAAATGCTCGTGTAAGATAGAGTTTAGGTTGTTAAACTGCAATTATCTTTCTAATATACGTTCAAAACGCACATACACACCATTTGCTTTGGTCTTTTAGTCAATAACAAACATCCAAAAATCACCCACAGCATAATCCATTCAACAGGATCGTTTCAGAAGCACTGTTTCCCGTGTCTTGATTTCGTCCCGAACAGTGTCTTGTTCGAGGTCCGAGTCAGAGCAGCGGGACTGGAGCGCGTGACTGTGCAGCGGGACTGGAGCGCGATGAGCGCGACCCCGTGACACGCCTCCTCTGATTTTCACATGCCATTAGGTAATTCAATAGCAGACAATTACACTGACCCAGCCATCGGTCCACCCAATGGGACACTGCCGACACGATGACCCTGAGAGTGTCTGCCTGATCTCCGCGTCGTCCATCTGAGCATGTCAGTTATTCAGTACAGTTAGACAAGTACAAGATATTATTATATACATATACTACTACTACTTATTATTATTATCTATGAATCATAAATATTTTAAATATTGTTTCAGGTTTATTCTATGTGAAGATGTACCTTTTAATAAATATATATAAAAATGAACAATAAAATGGGTGCCTGTAGAGAAGACAAAATGTATGATTATTATTATAATTATAAATTTGATTAAAAAAGCCAATTCTTGAATAACTTATTGTTTATTTTAAAGTTACAATAATAAAATATTGTACCAGGGTATGTATGTCAGCACTTGTTTTTTGACAATTTCGACCTTTTAATACGTTTTTTTAATAAATTGTTTTTGTATTATTATTAATAATAATACTGATGATAATAATACAAGTACAATTGTATTTATTTAAGTTATAATAAAACATTGTACCAGGCCATGAATGCTAATACAAATCTCATTAATTTATTTATTTAATAATTTTGCGCATTTTTTGTAATTAATTTAGTTACACACACACACACACACACACACACACACACACACACACACACACACACACACACACACACACACACACACACACACACACACACACGCACACACGCACGCACGCACACACACACGCACGCACACACACACGCACACACACGCACACACACACACACACACACACACACACACACATATATATATATATATATATATATATATATTAAATTTTATTAAAATTATTATTATTATTAAAACATGTGCAAATTTATTTGGTCGACAAGACGATTTTCAACCATTTCTGTCTTTTTGATTTTTCCAGTCATTTTTGCATTTTGTATTTTTTTTATAGATTTTGTATTTAATGTATTTTGAAAATGCCTAACTTAAAGCAATGTAGCGCTTTTCATCTTTATGAGAGAGAGAGGCACATATTAAGTATTTCTGGAGCAGTTCTTCTACTGTTTTCTGAAGTGCAGACGGTGACTCTGCTCTGAAAGGTTTAATGACGGATCACTCCTGCAAGTGACGATGTCTCGATGAGCGGACATTAACACCGGCGCTGATGGCCATCACTCCTCTGTCTCTTTATTCCACGAGAAAACGCGAAGCACAGCGCCCCGGGCACTGAACACAATGGAGAGCTGAAGAGGGTGGGACGGGGGATGAGAGAGACCGCATGCATGCATGGGGGAAGGTAGGGGCGGCCTTGAAGAGATCAGATTAAACAACAATACAAAAGCCCACCACACTCGCCTCTTATTTATTTAGATTTGAATGAATGGGGAGCGTTTGTGTCAGCTGAAGAATTATAATATCCTATAAGGCCCTCCTTGTTAAATTAGGCCTAATGGCCTGTTTATTTCGGGATCCATTTTAGGAGATTCGGGAGTGGCCGTTGTTTAAATATGTATGTCCAGCCCAATCTCTGAAAACATCATCTCAATATATTCATAATCCCATACATTCTCACATATTTGAGCGTTTCTCTCAAATACGTCTCTTTCTTATCAGTAGATAACATTATCTATGTCTTTTATTATCTCTTTAGAATTGTACATTTTATAGTCTTCAAATAGTGTCTGTTTTGATAGAATTTGGGTCGCTTTTGGTTAATTCTAGTTGGATATTAGTTGGACAGGATTTTATACTACAATATTAAGCCTAGATAAATTACTTGAGAGACCCAGGTCTATAAGACTGAGAAGAACTTATTAACGTACTTTATTTAGATTTTCTAAAGTAAGAATTCAAAATGGCCATCCAAAACATGCCACAGTATAGCTGGATATTATTTGACAAAACCACCAACGTAGTTAGACAAAATCATACAAATGATACAGATTTTAATCAGACTTTAAAACATTTCTGCATGGAACATGTCATCTCTCTAGATACAGAATTGATTCAAATGTTCATTTGGGATTATGTTATACTGTTATACATAAACTAAAGTCTGCTTTTACAATTTATACGAGACTTCATTACACTATATGTCCATTCCCGATTAGTTCAAACACCAATCGTTCGCCTGTGATCTGTGAATATAGGACTCTGAGCACGTTCCCGAGCTCTTTAAGCGCGTTCCCCAGCTGTGACCTCCAGGTCGCCTCCCGGGATGATGCTTGCGTGTGGGGGAAGGGTTCGCTCGTCAGGCGGTGGCCAATACATCCTCCGTCAAAGCCCCGAGCAATCCTGTTACACACGCAGCTCGCGCGATTATCCTGCTCCTCTTCTATGCGCGTCAAAAACAGCCTCTCGCGCAGAGCGGCCACAAACACAGTCACATTCACGAATGTTCTACTTAAACTAGTTCTTATTTAAATGTTATATACGTCATCATAGCTAACATATTAATGTTCTAAAACGTTCTAAATGCTGTAAAAATGGAATGTTTCAAACATTAAAATTTTGATTCTAGGAACTTGCTATGAGCTTTGATTATTAGGCTAATCATTTCAGTAGTTGTTGAATATGATGAATAGTTATTGAACGTTCGAGTAATTTTGTTCCCAGGTTTACAAAAGCGTTCTTATTTTTCATCTTTAAACAATGTTGCACTAAGAACGTTTTCTTGTGAAAACTTTCATTGAACATTTTAATACAGTTTATCCATTAATGTGGCATTTAGCCTAAAATTGAACTTTAAATAAAACTTTGGCTTCAGCTTTATAAATCTATTCCCCAGCAAAGTCTGTCATTTTAAAAACTTTTTTTAATGCAAGTGAATTTCTGATCACATTCCAATACCAATAATGATATTTATTTAGACTTTTTGACAAAAAATATGCAACCACAATTACCTGCAATACAAAAAGTAAAGAACTTAATCCATTTTATACGTTTTCATGCTCCAAAAGTTAACGAGGGATTAATGTGTTTAAAGCGTTATGTTTTATATTATATTAATGCTAGATCAATTTTATTTTGAAACTTTAAGATACAAATTTGTTCTGATGAAAAAAGTCACATTTAGGCTATATCGATATAAGCCAAATAAAGTTTAAAACACCCTATAAATCCACCTACCACCTACTTCTCTCTTTATAATATAAGCCAAAAATCCGTTTTGTGGTTTTCCAGAAGCCTCTCAGCGGCACTGCCGATTAATTTTGTATACGGAGCCCGTACGCTGTGCGAAACACCCCCCTCTCCCTGTATTCTACACGGGCGCGTCGAGTCGTACAGAGGGAGCGCAGCCTACTGGGTTTATGGTAATTGCGGTTGTTCCCCCGACTGGCCTTCTGGGTAAGAGAGTGAGATAGAGAGAGAGAGAGAGAGAGCGAGAGAGGGAGAGACAGGCGTCTTGCGCTCAGCTTTCATTCCCCGCTGCACGCGCTTACGGAGAGACGCACACACACAAGCAGCAGTTGCGCAAAGCACTCCGCGCGCCAGGGATATCGCGTATCGGAACCGGGACAAAGAGACGGACATTTTTCCGCGATCGGTCCGTTAAATTAAAGAGAGAGAGGGGAGTTCGTGTGACGGTTTTGTTGGCCAGTGGTCCGTAAATGTGCGTGTGAGGACCGGTCCGTGCACACACGAGCAAACACACTGCTGCCGTTCTCGCGGCGTGGCTCGCGATCGCTCGTTGTCTCGCCTGAGCTCAACATGGCGCTGCGAGGCGTCATATAGCAGACTGAGTTCAGTTCAACCAGAGCCCCGGGGATTTTTCGCCACCTGTGTGTGTGTATTCACGCGATTCGTGTCGAAGCCGCCGTCCTCTTGTGAATCAAAGGAATTACGTTCGACTGCTTTTGCATGGATGTATGTGGAGCTCCTATTCGTGTTCACAGTTTTTCCAGGAGTGGATATTCGTATTCGGCAAGTCCGGAGATACTTTGAACTTCTGAAGGACTTTCTTTGATATTAGAGAAACCCAGGGTTAGTAGATTGACCTGAGGTATATATAGGCTACATAGTAATGCAGCTTTCAACAGGAGCATCTGATCCTCTTTTGTTTTAACGGGAATCTTTGCATATCTTAAAAACTAAAAGAGTGAAAACTTGCATTTAAAGAGGAAACCCCATACTTTCCGTGAGACTCGATGAACAACAAGCATCGCTACATTCAGGTAAGGACGTTTTATGGTTTATTATTGCTGTTTTCCATGTCTTATCTGCTTATGTTTGTTCCGTTAACGTTACATGTCCAGTGTAGGCAAATGCGTCCGATCAGTTTCGTGCGGACCTTTGGCAAAGCTAAAGAGGGGTTTGTTTGTGATACCTAAAACTATTTTAAACTATGAACCTTCGCATATAGACTCGTGTTTTAACATGTTTGACATTTCGGTGTATAACTTGTGTTTGCTGATAAGTTTTCAACATTTTGTCTCTGGGCTGACTGGTGTCGCGCTTGCGGCGATGTTGTTGACATTTCTTGCTGGGGGTTTGTGTTTGCATCTTAATTTCAGATATTGCTTTTCATCTTATAAATCTATATGATCTAGTTTTTCTGTCAGTCCGAGGACTGTCTTTACTAGCTAACGAACCATTTCCCATATTAGACTACGGGACTTTCCTTTTTAGTAGCTGACCTTTTTTATAGTGCATCACAACCCATTCATAGCGAAATCAAATCATAGATTTGTGGAACTGTTGGTTTCTGTGAAATTCACGTGTGTTCATTTTTTTCGTGTTGAGTAATAAGACGGCAGCGCGCGCTCGCTCGCGGCGGCGCGTGGACTTTCTTTTTCCGATCGGGATACACCGCGCAAGCTATTGATTTCGCAAGCCTCGCCCTTTTATATGACTGTTGTTAACCTTATGAAAATTGCAGAAAACGATCCCTTTCGGTCCCTTGCAAAGCTCCTAGAAAACAAGAACTGGACGTGACCTCCAAACAAGTATATATATCACGTTTGGAGGTCACCTCCATTTCTTTCTTTTCAGTGAGCTTTGCGAGAGGACTCAAGGAAACGTTATGGACAGAAGACGCTTATGAATGAAATGTTTATCGTGGAGCCTGTGCTTGATATTGACGCGAGGTGGTCCTCAGTATGAGCGCTTTGTGGAGACGCTGTCAGTCCTCCTTTTGTTAAGCCACGAATGTTGACGAGACACTTCTTGACCTTCTTGCGCTGTGGGGTTGTGTCCGGGACAGGAGGAAGTGACTTGGCCGGTCCTACTAAGTGCAGAGACACTGACAGTGTTGTGTATAATCATAGAGCTTTGAAGTTTGAGAAACCTCTTTGTCCTCGACAGGCGCGGGCGTTTGGACATTAATTAGATCCGTGTTGACGTTATTTTTTCTCCACTTCAAATATTTCACTCACTATGTCACGCAGACTGTCGTGCGGTTTTCTAATAACAGGCATTGCTGGGTTGTCGCACCCTGATGCTTGCTTTGTAGGAAAACACCAGGGTTGAATCCAAGCTGTTAAAGAGCTGTGATGGTATCGGGAAGTTTGTATGTTTAATTCCCACCATAGGGCTGATCAATGAAGCATTATCACTGTGCTTTGTATAAGACACCTAATCCCAGGTTTATCTAGGTTTACTAGATGAGTGTTGGTTAAATCACCCGTGATAAAACGCTGTTATATTAGTATTTGTAAAGAGTTTAGACAAAACAGAAATACAATAGTTTTTCTAAAGTGAAGATATGGTTATGCCGAGGCAAATTTAGGCCCCTAGTTACTGGCCTGCTTTGTCAAACCCGTGGGTTCATTTTTCACAGGAGTCTCGTTTCTAAATGCTTGCGACGTGCTACTCTGCATAATTAAAGCGCTGTGGACGCTATTAATCAAACATGTCAAAGCGTATCGGAAAGAAAGCCCTGGATCCATCCATATTTTCATAGGCTTGCCTGAACGGCTACCGAGGATTTTTTGGCATCCAGTGTTTTAGCTTGACTCAATCACACTTGTCAATTTTAAAAGTGCATTTCAATCTGACGCGTATTGCTGCATGCACTCTTAACGTGTTCTTAAGTAGTTCCACAACAGCTCGTTACGGATTCCCAACATTTGGCTCTAGATGTTTTTGAGTTGGATCTTTGTAGACTGTGCTTGATATTATATGCATATGTTATTTAGATCAATGTAGCAGTCTATATATGTTGGGGTTATTTCGTGTAGGTCTATATATTCTTCTGAAGAACTAGACAGTTAGAAGTTCTTTGTTGCCCTTAAATGTGAAAAATAGGAAAATCACGAAACCCGTTTTGCTTCTAATTGGAACCTTAATTCGCGTGAGTACACGCACACACCGAGGCATTACACTGAATAAGACTTTTACTTTGTAGCAAATCAAACATCGCAAACTTTATAGAGTGGAACTAATGTCTGCTCATTATTTGTTCCAATCTGTTCAATACAACATAATCGAAGCTTCTGGATAGCGGTTTAAGAGTTTTTAGACCCGCGCTATATTTCTACGCATGCATTTATTTTTGTTCTTAATCTCTGTTTTGTTGATGCAATTACAGATGAAAGTGTTTGTATACGAACTGGCACGAACCGGTTATTTCGTCCTCTCGCCCTGCCGGGACCCCCAGCTCTCCGGGTTTGTGTGAGCTCACGGCTACCCACGGAGCCTGTCTGCTGGAGACAGACCAGCTTCAGATTTGCACGAGAGAAAGTGTGACATGTCTGCCCCGTATTGTAATGCTCTATACATATACCCGCGGGTGGAATTTAGACCGACAAGTCACGGCCTGAGTTAAACCGGTGCCACAGTTCACAGAAGATTTGAAGTGATTGATGTTGGCCATGAATCTGGCTGCATTAGAGGTTACGGAGATATCCTATGATAGAACATTAGAGGCCAGCCCACTGCGGGCAGGCTATTTTAGAGGATTTTTTGCTGGTTATTTTGAGTTTACCAAAATATATGACGACTTAACGCATATGAAGAATTCCTATTTTAGTCTGTTTAAATATGTGCTTGAAATGTGCTCTTGTGTAAAAAAAAACACAACAAAGTTATTTGGGACAAAAGGCTTATTTTCTGTTTATTTTAGACGTTTTATAATATATTGTGTATGTATAAGAACTTTTGCTATTGGTTAGAATATTAGTTTGCGTTTCAGAAATAAATCTGGAGCAGTCAGTCATCTCAAATCAATTTTCTTTTTTTACAAAACATTTGGGCTAAATATGAAATATTTAGTGTTTAACAGCCAAGCACCCGCGAGCAGACGTCCTCACAGAGTTGATTTCTTTACTAACTCGTATTGCCAGAGTTTGCTTTTGTCTTGGCAGCCCGCTTGGCTTTAGTTCGTGTGAGGGTGGAGAGATGTGCGCGGATCGGATTTCAGAGTTTGGCTCCCGCTGGAGACGTCACGGTTTGATTGAAGTTTCTTCTCGGTCCGAGTGGTCCCGCGGGACGGCGCGCGCTGAAACGGGAGAGCTCTTCTCTTCGCTTCGCCGAGCTTTTGTGCCGCAGCAGGAGCCCGGCGTGCACGGATCGCTGCGCGCTCCCGCAGCGACGCCTACCCGTGATACATTGTTTTCTTTTCTTTGCGCTGCGTTTCTTTTTTTCTCACACGTTAAACGCTGGGGTTTTTGATACAAACACACTGTATTGGAGATAATAGATTATAAAGACGGGTTTGAAAATGCCAGTCACTTTAGGTTCTACTTGGAACCGAAAAGGAGAAGCGCAACTTCCACAGGGATGTTTTTTCTCATAGCAAACCATCAAAATAACCTACTGGTGTTTTAAAACAGCTATTAGTCGGTACCTCTCCTTATTATGGTGGAGAATGGTATATTAGTTAAACGATTAACAGCACGCAACGAGCTGCAAAGTCATCATCATACTGGACATGATAAAATCGCTCTCAATTAAAACAGAACCACACACCCTGAAGAAGTAATATGAAATTATTTATGGTTTCATCCACACATTTAACTATCCAATGTCAGACGTTTCAATATTTTATCTGCATTCACATGCGGTCTCTTTTAATAACAGCACAAAATGTGTCACCTAACACGTCTGATATATTCATGAGTAAAGTGGGGACGAGGTACATAATCTGCTCATTATCTTGTGCACGAGCTAAACACGGCCTTGGTAAGGGTGTCTGGAATTAAATAGGGTACGGGAATACTAAGAAACGTGCCTTATCTCTTCATGAAAGGTTCTTTTAGGACTTTTTAAATGTTTGGGGAGATCTTGTCATCTCATGAGCCTTATATGAACAATATTTCTTGGTTCATTTGTAATGGAAGTTGGAACATGACTAATTGAATCAGACTAATTCAGTCCAACTGAATCACAAGTGCATTTGACTCACCAAAAAGATCCGGTTCAGAGTAATTAGTTCGGAGAACAGGTTGTGGAAACTATACTATAATGTTTCGCACTGTGAATTCTGCAGTGAGGTTCTGGTACCGCTGAATATTAGTGTAATAAACACCATTAAAGTGCAGGGTTCGATCTGCATCGACGGAAGGATGCAAGTTCAAGAACCCTTAACGGAATCGAACGTCACTCGGGTTTACAAACGGAACCAGTTCCGAATAGCAGTTCTCGGGTCCCATGTCTCAGATAACCCAATTCGTATCGATTTGTATTCTCAAGCATGAAGAGAAAAGACAGACAGAGAGAGAGGGTTGGCTAGAGCCAGCGCTGTAGTCTCTAGAGTACACGCGCGCAACCCACCATTTCAGAGCAGAGCAGAGCGCTCGCGCAGCAGACGGCGAGGTGAACGAGAGAAACGAATGGCTGCGGGGGCCGCGCGCGGAATGTGTGCTCTGCCAGCGCGTGGGGCTCGCAGCGAACCGTATCGCCTCTCGCAGCTGAATGTCAGCAGGCAAATAATCACTTTTGTACACGTTGCGTCTTAAATATTCGAGCCCTGCCCGCGGAATGTTTTGTTTTTGTCTTTTTATATATAATGGGCCATGCATGCGTGCGCATAGAAAAATGAAAAGTTTTGTTTCGTGTTGTAGGCTATAGGGATGCGAAACGTGCATGTTGACTTGACTAAAACATACGGATAACATTTTTTGTTTGTTTGACAAACTATAGATTTCTAAATATTTTTAATTTTCTCGAAAAATTGTGTTTTATAGCGGACAATTATGTCCCATGAGGCTGATTTTTTTTATCTATCCTAGAAACTATTTGACCATGCCTTCATTGTTTATTTTGCAACTTATCAATCAATGCTTTTACATATAAATATTATATATATATATATATATATATATATATATATATTTTTAGAATGGTATTTTATAGTATTTAATAAAATAAATAATTATTACAAAGCATTTTCGGTGTTGGACCAAGCACATCCAGAATTCTCTGTTTCGGCCCAGAATTGTTATTTCGGTGCATCCCTACCATTTACTGTAACTACATACAGAGCACTGTTTGCAACCACATGCTCCTTTCAAGGATTACACACACACACACACACACACACACAGTCACACACACAGTCACACACACACACACAGTCACACACACACACACAGTCACACACACACACACAGTCACACACACACACAGTCACACACACACACAGTCACACACACACAGTCACACACACACACACACACACAATACAAAAGCCACAATTCTTCTAAGAAGACAGTAAAGGCTTGTCATGCTTGAGCTTTAGTTAGGACCAAAGGTGGAAGTTAAGTTGCACAATGTTTAGGTTTTATTATTATTTTTTAATACTATTATTTAGATTTATGTCTTAGTAATGTTTACCTTATTTGTATTTGCATTTTTAATGTAATATGGCTATTAAATGCACTAAATGGGCTTAGTTTTCACTTATTGATATATGCTATTTCAGCAATAATATTTTTTATTTTTCTAAAAAGGAAACAAATTACTTGTTCATTTTAAGAGACTTGTCTTATTTTCTCTTGTATATTTAGGATTGCTCTTTAAAAAGAAAAAGTAGTTCTTATCCGATTACTCGATGGAATTTTCAGTACTCTATTACTAAAATATTCGATAGCTACAGCCCTAATCTAAATAATATGAAATACATTATATATCCTATGTAAACAAGTAATTGTTATCAGTTCTCTCTTGGCGCTCACAATGCGCATCTTCACACAGAGGATTGAGCGCTTCGTTCTGGTAAAAGCACAAAACAAAATGCACCCAAACTTGTCCTTGCTCTTGATATACAATCACTGATGAACACCACTTTGGTTTTAATTAGAAAAAAAACACTATACAAGGGTCGTTTAGAACCCGGAACCTTAGAACCTCAAAAATGTTTGACAACAGTTCTACCACTAGACTATTAAGGAACACAAGTAGATAATTCAAATTTATATATTTATTCACTGCTGTAAAGACTCGGCATAAGTTATATTTTATTATTAATATTTCTATAGATATTATTATTATTATTATTATCTTCATCACCAGGGCCCGCTATAGTGCCACTCAATGGCGCTTTTCCACTAGCATGGCACGCCACTAATGGCGCTTTTCCACTGCATGGTACGGCACGGTTCGGGTCGGTTTGCATTTCCACGGCAGTTTAGTACCGCTTTAGAGTGGGCGGGATTATTCACGTGTCGTTATAGCTGCGCCACCTCTACTGCCGTGACATCATCATAAACGCACCACAAACACGAAACAAAGCAGCATATTGACGGAATGGTGTTCTTCATTCTCGACATGTGGATGTTTTTAACCGCAATGGAGAGGTCTATGAGAATGCTTGTGATTTACCCCCAGCAGCAGAGACCGTGGTGGCAGTGACACGGGCTGTAGAGGAGGAGAGCAGGGATGTTCGTGCAGGTGTGCTGCGTTACTTCAATAGTTAACTATTCATGTAGCGTGTTCTGTAAAGTGAATTATCAATAAACCTTTGAATATTTCAAAATGTACAATGTATCCCTTGTTTTTTTTTATTTATGTGATGGTTTTTATAATCGTAGTATTAATCATTTGTCTTTTTCAAGAGGTTCATTAAGTAACGTGTTCATACAATAATACATTTTAATATAGTCTGGAGGTACACTTATTCGATCAGATTGTTTTTAATTGAAGCAAAACACAAATATAAAGGTACAAATATAAACAGAAAACATACTCTGAAAATATACCAAGTTTAAAAGTATATACATAAGGCTTTTTCATTCCGAGTCGTGCCATCAAGCTCTCACTGGATCCGCTCCTCAGCTATCAACGAGAGGAACGTCTGAACTTCCTCAACAGACAACGAAACAGACATTTTTTGGTTGATACGAAAAGGTGCATTTCTTCAAACAAAAGTTGCGTCCGCTCCTTCGCTGGCTGTGCTGATTTAAATCTAGCGGGTCTATTTGGGTCTCGTGCTGCAAGTTCAGTGACGCAGTATTGACGATTTTCTCCAGCCAATCAGTGATCAGCAGAGTTTACAAGTCACGTTTTGGTAATGGTACACATCGCTTGGAACCTCGATGTGTACCGTTTAGGTGGTACTAAAAAAGTACCAGGTACTGTACCCAATGGAAAACCCCCCAAAAGTGAACCGTACTGAACCGTGCCGTACCATGCAGTGGAAAAGCGCCATAAGAGGGACAGGGCTCTAGAATGCGACCTAATTTCTCAAGGGTGCGACTAAAAAAAATCTGAGGGCGCACCAGTGCGATCAGCTGTTGGAGAAAAGAAAAAAAAAGTCTCCGCAACTCTGTGCGGAGACCAACCCTTGGTCATATCGCGGTCTAAACCAATCAGAGATAGTGAAGGGCGGACCCCAAACTTTTGTCTATGATGCATTTTTGCTATTCCCAAATCAGAAGCGCGATCGCGCTCACGTGGAGGAGTTTGAGCACGCGCAACATGAAAGCCCTGTTTATGATAGAAGAGAACTAACCATTAAAACATGCTTACACTTTAGGCCTGTGGCTGTTATATTAAACTAAGTTTATTTAATGGGTTTTTATTTTATTTTATTTTGGCTTCTAAGTATTATAGCCGTGTTTCTTCTAGCACAACTTCCTTCTCTTCACAGCGGCGCGCATTCGTTCCTCCCTGACCAAAACTTAACATCAGAATCAGATCAATCGTCTGTCGATTGTTGTAAAATGGCATCTTTACAGTTACTAAATTGCTGGACATGTTTGATAATAAAATGTTGAAAGTACAATCCGCACGAGAGACGCTGTTTGTTCCCCAGGCTGAAGTGTGTGTGTGTGTGTGTGTGTGTGTGTGCGCCTGCGCAGCGCGATCTAAAACTGACAGGCAAAGTACACTTTGAGCTTCAGACGCGTCCAAACGATCAAATACACACACAATATGTACAAACGGCCGGCTTGGAGAGTATTCACTTAAACACAGTTCATGTCTTAAAGTGAACAAGAACAGTTGGGAGAAAATGGGGTGTCAATATTTTGTCTTAGTGACAGCTTCATTAATGTTAATCAAAGAACAAAATGCAAAGAGAAAATCACTCACAGCTCTTAATCTGAATAAAGTTATAGCTTTAAGCATTAATCTATCAATACATATAGTGAAAACTATGCAGTGTTCATTTATATTTGATCACTTTCAGATTTATTTTGCAGCTATTATTTACCTGAACATTAATGTTAGTAGACATTCATGGAAAAATTGAATCACTGTTTTTTTTTTTCATTTCATTTGTACATTTGTTTTATGGTATGTCAAATGGTATATTTGTCAGTTTATTTAACTTTGTTTCTTTGTTCATGTTCTTACTCTATCTTATCTTATGTATATAAAACACTAAAAATGCCTGCACACTGGGGCATTTACAAATTGATGTTTTATATTCATTTAATTAAATATTTATTTAACATTTCAGAATATAAAGCAATGTTAATTAAGCTGCTAATCTATCATATAAATATAGACGTATGTATACGTACGTATGTGTGTGTGTGCGTGTGTATATATATATAAAAAAAAAAAAGTACAGATAAGAATTAGGGATGGGCATTTTAAGCAAAAGTAATATTCGATTATCGCTGGGTATTATTCGATTACTATTCGAAAATCGCACCCCTCCCGTGCACACACACGTAGGCACGCACACACACACACACACACACACACACACACACACACACACAGAGAGAAAGGGGGAGAGAGACCGTCCAGGCTTTCAATCTGTATGATAACAAACTGTTTAATTAATTAGAGAATAGTCTATTTTAACCCAAGAAAATGAATGGTTGTAAAGTATGATTGCTGAAACATTAATATAACATAACCGAATGACGGCATTTATTAACAGAACAGTCCGTCGATTATCAACTGCTCATAAGGGTAGGACATTTCTATTTAAAAAATGAACATGAACATTCATATTATTAAAAAGTAATTAGGCGTAAAACTATTGCGCTAAACAGAATATATCATTCTTAAAACATATTACGCACTAAAAAATATTACGTGCTAAAACATAATTTGTGAACCGCCTGAATGACGGCACTTATTATGTGAACATAAATTTTAACGTCTGTCTTCATAACAATAACCTATTTCATATATATAAATATATTAAATGAACATGTTCACATGCTCGGGAAGAAGACGGGAGTGTTGTTCACCATTAGTTCGGTGAACTTTGAATTGAAACAAGGGATCGAATATAGATCCCTGCAGCTTCTCAGAATTGTCCACCTGAGTCTGAGCCCGTGTCTCTCTCTCTCTCTCTCTCTCTCTCTCTCTCTCTCTCTCTCTCTCTCTCTCTCTCTCTCTCTTAGCTGAGCCATTTAAATAGTTCAGTTTTGGTTTTAATAGCAAATTGGTCATTATTTTGTTTCCTTTCTTTATTAATTTAATTTAGAAATATGATTGGAACATCTTATTTTTGTTAAATTCAAGTTTTTGTTTTTTTAAATACCAAGCGGCCAGCGCAAGTTTGATCAGTTTATCTTTCTCAAATAAATAACTAAATAATTAACGTCATAATATTTTAAGAATAAAGTCAAAATTACGATCATAAAATCATGTTACATTGCCTGAAGTTAAAGTGAAAATTACACATGTATACTCTGCCAAAAAAATAATAATAAGTGTGGCATCCAACCTGTCATTCTTCACATTTAACACGAAAAACAACACAAACATTTTGCATATAAATATAATATATCAACCAGTGGAATATTACGTTATTATTTCAGTTTCAGCAAGAAACGAATAATTTGAATGCAGGGAGCTCGTCACGGCTTCATTAATGGGAAACAGGACGTGAAGGTGGCAGAGAAGCACTCTGTGGAGTTATTATTTTGAGTTGTTTGGGACGCTGTAACAAACGGCCCTCTCACAATATATTGTTTAACAGGTCTATTGTTCACGC
Source organism: Gymnocypris eckloni scoliostomus (assembly GCA_027564155.1). Lineage (NCBI taxonomy): Eukaryota > Metazoa > Chordata > Actinopteri > Cypriniformes > Cyprinidae > Gymnocypris > Gymnocypris eckloni. Next base: position 3,049,557 of record CM050418.1, on the reverse strand, counting down.
AATCAGGCTGCACGTATCAGAAGTTCCGTTCTCCGGCGTGGTTAGCGTTCATACTCTGTGTGCCGCGCCCGAGTGCCGACAGTGGAGTTTGTGTGCAAGCACGGAACAGAAGATGCTCTAAAATAAAACAAACAAATATCCTGTTGATCTGTGCATCTGTACTCCAGTATATAAATTCAATATAGATTAATTATTGCTAAAGTTACTTGCCAAAAGAGGTAGTTTGACATACTTCATGTATTTGCCCGTTCAGGCGGCTCACGCGTGTCAGAGACTCGGCTGTCGGTGCTCGCGCTGTTCACACAGAACAGAACACAGCGCGCATGTACTGAAAGGAGTTGTCCTTCGCGCCCAAATGCTTTTTAATCGCTTACATTTTTAAACAAACAAGGCTTAAAAACGCATGCAAATGATACAATTTAGTGACCACCTGCAGTGGCCCGATCTGGTGAGTGACAAATCCGAGCGTCCTTCACGCCATCGGACAGTCTTTAATGTCAAGCCCTGGTACACCTTTAGAAAATAATCGCACAACCTAATCGATATTCTATAATTAAATAGAATATTCGAATATTCGAAAATCGTGACCCATCCCTAATAAGAATACCGTTAAAGTACCGGATCGATAAGAGGAGTAATACCGTTAAAACCTTAACGATACCCATCCCCAATTAAAATACAGTATGAGCACAGACAGACCAGGTGTTTTTTTCCCTCTTTAAATACTTTTTTTTTCATAATGTTTAGTGAAATGATTTGTTAGTCTGAGGTGGGATGGGGGCGCCGGATTGTTTTATAGGTTTAAGGGGGGTTGAGAAGCACTGCACTAGAACATCCCTTCATTCAGACACAGTGGAAGATCTCATCAGTGTAGAGGGGCCAAGTCTGGAAGATTTTAATGCTAGAGAGAGTGTGGTCAGCTGCTTTAGTCAAGGCCAAAGATCAAGAAGACCAAACTACAGGAGTTGTCCATCCGAGGGGCATGTGACTGCAATGGAGGATAGTCCATAAGACATTAAGCCATGAGATGTTCAGTTTGACGCCCTTAAAACACTTAATTTACATGCTCTTTTTATTTCATTTATCTTGAGATGTTTTAACTTTAAGCACTTTAAGCACCAACACTTTTTCAGTAAGTTACCTTTCTTGTAGAATTGTGCTTCAAATAAAGAACGTTATGTTGACCAGATTGTTAGTTAATCGTTTACTAGTCAATATTGCCTATATGAAAATTTGGGTGCACCTAACTTTTGTTAGGCGCACCAGTGTAACCAGTGCAAAAAGTTAGTCCACTTCAACCCCCCCAATGTTCAAACCAAAACTCTGCCCTTGGTAATGTGCATGGTTATTTCATGACACGTTAATTTTCAGTTAGACATTAGACGCTTTGCGTTTAAGGTAATAAAGATATACTCATACCTTTCACAGCAAAGCAGTTCTCTTTGAAATGGTGCGCTTTGCTGAACATATCTTCTTCACATAAGGGCTGTATTACATACCTTTTCATAAGTTACGGAGGCATGTGATGCATTTTAGTTGGCCATAGGCCTACATATCGCGTCTCTTGATAAGCTTTTGTCCTTGTATTTCCACCTCCATTCGGCTTTGTTTTTATCTCCTGCTTACGGGTATTATAAAACATTTTACTGCCACATTAAGAGCAGTAGAGAGTATCGGCGCGGCGGACGATAGACTTGGCGATCTGCCACAGTTGGGTAGCTGATGGCGGGGCTCCTAGGTGGAGATCTCAGCGGCTTCCTTTCTCTGCTCTTGAGGCCTTACTGCAAAAGCTCACACCTCAGGAGCTAAACATTTAACACTCTCTTTCATGCTCCGCACCCTTTATAACATCATCTCGTGTTCTTCTATCTACAACACCGACCTGATGCAACGGCTTTCACGTCTGGCAGGGCCTTTGGCTTATCCGTGCCACACTGTCACGCAAACGTCTTTGGGTAGGCATTGAAAATAATTATTTTTACTTGTAAAATACTAAGCATTAGGCCTATAGTTGTTTTGGTCTTTTTTATTCTTGTATGGCAAATGGCAAATTCAAAGATAAAAAAATCTTTCTTTGTTAATGTGCTTAATTTTAAATTTAACTTAATTTTGTTAGCAATTCATTGTTTTTGTTTTTTATATAGGCTATATATCATAATTTGTATGTGTATGTATATATGTGGGTACTTTTTAATTGCTTTATAATTTTGCGCATTACCTGCACGGTCTATTAGCTTTGAAGTGAGCCGAATATTACGTGCTGCAAAATTACAGCATTTGTTTCTTGAGCAACAACAGGAACGACAAACCGATTCTGTTCCTGCTCCAAGCATTTAATAATGGCATGGCTAAAGAACGTAACATATGTAGCAAAGTTTAACCATTGTTAAGTCTTTTGTTTAGTTTTAGTTTGAAATCCAAGGTGATTAGAAACAAAGTTAAAACAGCCCATGCTGCTCGATTCAGTGTTGGCTCACCTGCAGACAAAGCGCCCGGCGAGCTTGGCTTGTGATTGATGTCTTTGAAAGCGGAGGTTTCTTTCCTCCGTGGGGGGTGAGTACCCCTCTTACCGAAGCGCCCCTCAAATGCATAATGTCCGCGCCCCCGCTGGCGCAGTGAAAGAGCGGGTCACAGAGGGGACGAAAAATGAGAGCGCAGAGAACGTGACTGAATGGCCCAGGCGAGTGGGTTTCTGCTGCGCTCCCCACGGCAGGGTCGGATTAGACTTTGCGAGCAGAGCATGGGGGAAGGGAGGCACACGCTCCGGGAACAGGGACAGAATTTACGTTTATTAAGTTTAATGGCAGTTTAATGCTAGTGTAGTTATAGAACAATAATTCAACTTCATGTGTAAGTGCAAGCGGGCTACACGTGCATGTGCTTAGCCTGAATAGCAATGCATCTTTTACTGTTTTGCATAAAAGCAACTGCTTTTAGTGATAGATTGTAATTGTATTAATACATTCTGCTTATGCATTAAAGCTGTTTTGCAGCACAGGTTGCTATGGAAGTGATGCATGCACATCTGTGTGTGTATGTGTAGGTTGGTTTGATTGATGACAGAGGGCAAACAGTCTCACTCCTTCAATAGCAGCGACTGTGGCCATGTCTCTAGATAAGCTCTGGGTCTGCGTTATTGAAATCTGGGGTCTGTAGAGCCATCAATAACAGAGGCGCAGCTCCCCTACTCAACAAAGCTCTGCTGTAATGTCTTGCCAAGCCGCGGGGCTGGGCGGCAGTGTTTTGGGGGGAGGGGGCGGCTTTTGATTGCTGGTTTCTCTGCTGAAATAATGACCCCCCCCCCTCCCCGCGTTGGTCTGTTTGAGTACAGAACACAGAGGGATTTCTTATCAGAGCACTTGCTCTGAAATAACAAGGCACGTGGCAGGTAACCGTTCATGGAGACAAAGGCTTGTGGATATGGAAAAGCAGGCCACGGCCTCATGAAGAAGTCGTTTCTCATTGTCTCTCTCTCTGTTCACGTTAGCGGTAGTATACCAATTTCTCCGCTCGGTGATCAAGGTTAATTTTTACGGTGTTTTATTGTGTTTCCCTGAACTGAAAATGGTATATGAATAAATAACAGAATGTGGTGAATATTCTGCCTTAAGAGCTGCATGATGTATAAGATCTTTTTTTTTCTCCAACAGAAAATTATCCTTATGGGATGGTGAAGACCAGGGAATCTGTTGAGAACTAACAGAGAAATAGAGTCCTCATTCAAAGCATGGTAAGCATTTTATTTAATACATACTCATGCATGTAAACAACATATATTCTCTTTTAGTTAGTCATGTGTGAGAACAGCTTTGTGTCATTTCTTTTTTTCATAGAGAGACAGACTTCAAACTATCCCCTCCCACATTGAAATATATCAACCTGTCATGCTTGCATTAAAGAGCGTAATCACCTGTTTTCTTGCATTAGAATTTTCCATTGTTGACAGATGCATTCTCTCATAATGCACAAGCCAGGACTGGCATAATTTGACTCCCTAGTCGCTCTCAGGTATTATGGGAAGACCGATCTGTGCTGTCTACCAGACTGCCCAGAAAGCATACATAAAGGCTGCTGCATTTCCCGCACTATAACCTTGCTGCAGCTGACATTTAAAAACATTTTCTGCATTTTTTTCTTTTAATAAGAAAGTCTGATGTTTATATAAAATGACCACTTGTGGTGTCTGTCATGTGCTGTGATTCATTATTGTGGTTCTTATTACATGCAGTCTCTTAAATCTGCCCTCTCATTTAGTGAAGGGCAATAAAGATTGGATGGATTGAACCTGCTTTTAATTTGTATTGGCATTTTGTTCACTTGTCGGTTCATTGTCTGAATCTTATTTGTCTTTGTTTGTTGTCTTCTTCTGCACTCCCCCCCCACCCTTACCACTCTCTGCTCTTTTGTCCCAGGTGGATGCGAGTACAACCTGCAGAATGAACCCTCTCAGTGCACTTGGCATCGATCGGGCCAGCCTGATGCGGGAAAGCCTCCATGTTCACGGAGGGATGGTTTATCCACCCGGAATTCGGACCCTGGCGACCGAAAAGGGATACGTTGGTGACAGGATCCCTGACTTGCTCTACAAACCAGATATGTCTCTCGACAGCAGAAAGACCGCAAACAGTTACGTTGGACTTTATAAAAGTTCCCCTCCTGGGATTCAAAAACCGCTGGTTGTGCCTGGGTCTGGTGCAGATGCTTTAGGGTTGGACAGACGGGTCATACCAGCAGATAAACCCCCAGAATTGAGTCTCAATGGTGGTAGTAGCTATCTGCGGGTTCCCTGGATGAATCCCTACCATGAAGCTGGAATGTACTCCTTCTTAGACTCCAGTAAATACGCTACTTTGAACATGTATAAAGCATCAATCCTGTCACAACCACCACCTTACCTTCCCCATCATCTGGCCTACCAGTCTCTATGTGCAGGAGGCAGTGCAGCTGGTACAGAGCGCTTGTTTTACATGCCCCCCTATCCCCCTGCACCTATATCTTCGCCCCTTGCTCCTCCTCTCAGGATCCCCACTGCGACTGTTGCCCCTACTGCACTGTCACCTATGATGCACCACCAGGACAAAACGATACAGAGTATTGGTCCAAGGATTCACCATGAGCCCTCAGCATTTGGGCAGCAGAGCATTCATCAGCAGACTCAGCCCCACCACCAGTCACCCAGTGATAGGCAGCACAGCAGCAGTGGAAATAGTGCCAGCAACAGCAAGTCCATCCGGACCCCAACAAGCAAAAACACAAGCAGCACTAGCAGTAATGTTAGCAACAGTAGCAGCGTTGGTGTTAGCTGCAGCTCCAGTTCCATAGTCTCAATAGACTCATGTCCTTCACTTGTAATGCAGCCGCCCCGCCCTACACCACGCCCCTCTCAGCCGCCTGCAGCACCACTACCCCCTCCCCCACCTCATGTGGATAGCACTATAGATTTCCAAAAGCCTATGTACAGAAGTCCTTCCTCATCCTCGTCATCTTCACCATCGGTTGCACACCCTGTCTACATTAGCAGCATGTCCAAAGAGCTTCGCTCTCCAATTCGGCCTTCTAGCCAGAAGCCTAAAGCCAAAGAGGCAACAATGGAGTCCAACAGAGGTATGGGGAATGAAAGAAAGAGCAGCAACTCACCTGTTAAGACCTTGTCTGAGAAACCACCTCAACAGGGGCCTATTACCAAAGACCCAGCAGACAAGCCTTTAGACCTGTCTGCCAAAATCATGGATTTTGAAGGACCTATCAATGGGTATTCCCCAAAATTAGAGGCCTTAGCCAAGCGAGGCTATTCCCCTACTGCCCGATATGGACTTCCCCCAAACAGGGAACTTTTAAAAGAAACTCTTTCTCCATCATCCTCCACAGTAAGCACTTCTTCTAAAACTCCAGAAAGGCCTGAGATAATTAGCACTTTACCATCTTCTTGGGTGGTGCCAAGTCCTACCCAGACAATCAGCTCTGAGGCAAATCAAAGCAAAGGCTCCAGCATCATCAAGAATAAGAATCTTGAACATGTGATGCCACAGTCAAGAAGTTCCTCTTGTCCCAGAATCGATGACCAAAACAATGGCTCAATCACAAGTTCTGCTCCTACTGTCATGACTACAGCATCTCGGCCATCATCTGTCTCACCTTCTTCCAAGATCAATGGAGAATGGCCAAAGTCGGTTCCCACCCCACCAGAAAAGACCCCAACAGCTACCAAGCCCTCAAAGACACTCAAAAAACCTGAAACCCCTGAAATTGGCTTTAAGCCTCAGCAATCACATTTGGAGAATGGACATGCTCCAAGCCACCTCTACATGCCCCAGGGTGAAACGTATCTTCCTCACAGCTTAGCATATACTAACAGATATCTCTCATACGCAGTACCTGAGAGTCTTTCCCTTTCCCACTTGCAGTTGTCAGGAAAAGGGCCAGTGTACCCTCATCCAGTTCTACTTAGCACTAACAGTCTGTATTCAGCACGTTTACCACCCAAACCTGGCATCCCATATGGAATCCCACCCAGTCATGGAGAATATCTGACCTACCACGACTCACAAGAGATGGTCCATCCACTAATGTCTCCCCACCTGTCCCTGGACCACAAAGTCACTGAGCGTCTGGAACTGAGGCACAGACCCCTGGACAAGTCTTGGCATCACGATGAGGCTCCTTACAAGCGCCAAAGTATCACTGACACAGACCCAGGCTACAAATCTGAGAGGGCGTCAGAGAGGCAAGAAATGTTGGGCTCAAAGTCTCAGAGCAAGCCTCACATAGTGAATAAAGAGGAGATTGTCTGTATCGACCTGGTCCAAGATGACACAGATGGCAGTCCAGAGCCAGACAAACATAGTACCGTCAATGCCAAATGCAAAGAGCCAGCTAAGCCAGTCGGCAGTGGGACAGGGATGGGAAATGAGAGTGGCGGTAATTCTGAGGGGAAAGAGCCAGAGCTCATGCAGATTTTGCGCTCCGGCCAGGCTGCCGTATCCTGGCCAACTGATTCAGAGTGGCGGGCAGAGGTATGCAGTCCACCTCGGCCACAGAAGCAGTCTGACTCTCCTGTGCACAGCCAGAGTGAGGAAAGCTCCTCTGAGCATAGCCCACTACCTGACATGTTGGAAGAGCAGACACTGCGCTGTGCCAGAACCTCAGGCGAAAGGGCTCGAGCTGATGGTGCTGAATTCAAAGTTGATCGGCACCACACTAATCGACAATATGCAGACCTGGGCAAGGATGTACAAGAAGATTCAGAGTCCCATGAGGATGAGGAGGAAGGACATGACTTGTCTAAAAGCAAGACATCCAGCTTGGCCAAGAGAATAGCCAACTCCACAGGCTATGTTGGTGACCGCTTCAAGTCCGTCACCACTGAGCTGTATGCAGACTCCAGCAAACTGAGCCGGGAACAGCGAGCTTTGCAGGTGAGTTCTGCCATTCTTGTATGTCTGTTGGGATGAATAGGGAAGTTTGTGCAGTTTTGGAGCATGTCACATGTCATTGTCACACTTTCAGTTTGAGAAGCATTCAGATCCCTTAAGGTCAAGTAAGAGTGCTAAAATGTAAGAACACCTCATATATTTTTTGTTCCCTGGTCAACTCTTCATGTACCAGTAGCTTTCATTGAATTAGATAAAGTTCCCAGCCATCCTGAGATTTACAGCTTCTCTTTAAAAATAACCCACACTCCCTCTCCTGCTCTCTCTTTCTAGCAGTTTTTGGGCTCCTGCTGTAAATCTATCAAACAGGTTTAATTGCAGCAGTTCTACAATTAGCATGAGAGAACTTGGGTGTTTGTACAAGAGCACACACTTAAGTGTGTGGTTCAGTCAACGGCTGAAAGGGTTAACACAAAGTGCCATCTATGGCTGCTTTGCCCAGTCGTGCAGAAGCTCAGCTGCTGAGTGTTTGTGTGTGCGCGTGCATGCTGTGGCCTTGCTAGCACATAATGCTGCAGGCAACTGTTAACCTGCAGGTGAGCCTTGGAGACCGGTGTGTGCAGGGCATACCAAAACATAATCGCACACACTTTCCTACATGCTTCCATCTTGCACTCCGTTCGTCTCTTTACACATGCACACCCCTAGGCCACCACTAGCCATGTGCGTGGTGGCAGCCCTCCCAGCTTAAGTGAAATCCAGCCCATTCTTTCCTGATGGGGAAGATTAGAGTTCTTACCAGCAGCAGCAAGTAGAGCGCTCGCCGACTGGCAGAGTCATTAGCGCACACACACACATAGTCGTGTAGCGGAGGGAGAGCAAGGGAGAGGCTGACGGAAGACAATGCCCTAATTTTAGATAGCCCACACATTTTGGAAAGTCCTTTTAAGTAAGCCCAGTATGTTCTATACATTTCCATTTATCTTCTATTGAAGTTTCTATCATTTATACAAACCTTAGCATCCTCAACTTTATCATGAATTTCCCCATATTTTTGTGTATGAGGGTAAATTAATGTTTGTTTGCAGATGTGTTAAATTTGTGTAAATATTCAATTCAAATCATTGAAAAAGACATTGAGCCCCATTCTGATTGCTTAGATGGAAGGATTATCACAAGAGGACAGTAATTTAAGTCAACCAGCTGCGTTTTGGGAGGTCAGTTCATTTTATTTTTAAATTACTAATCAGTTGAAATGAGTAACACTTGGTTTTGCGCCTACAGGCGGTTGTGAAGTTAGACTTTATTTCCTTCCTTTTCCCCCTTTCTGAGGGGCCCTGAAAATTGCATGGTCAAATATGAGTAAAATGAATCCCCTGATTTCACCTATTTAAGTTAGATTTTGTTATAAGTTATTGATATGCATTTGCTGAATTTACTCTAATGCGCTTTAGCTCCTGTACTACTCTCAATGCAGATTTATTTTATGCAAGTTTTATTCTGGTTTTTCCCTATATTTTTGTTGTACTGGAGCACACGAGAGACAGGCTTTACTGCTGGTGCTCGTAACACTGGATCTGGTTTCACGATTGTGCTGTGTGTGTGTGTGTGTGTGTGTGTGTCTGTGTAGCGTGCAATGATGCGATTCTCTGAGCTGGAGCTGAAGGAAAAGGAGGGGTGTGTGTCATCTGCAGCGCCCGAACTGGGGAGAGAGCAGGAGAGAGAGAGGGAGCTGGCAGAGAGCCAGCTTGGAGCAGGAGACTGGGAACGAAGCCAGCCAAGCTCCAGGCCCTCCGGAGCCCTTTCGGCCCTCTCCGATCACACCGAGCAGCACAACGGTAAGATGCTCGCACACACAAGCGCAATCCCACTAATGCGCTCCCTTTTATTTTCTTTCTCTTTTCTGGCTATCTTTGTTTCACACTCTGCCTTTCGTGAAACGTCTCTTAACCTTCATCTTGCTCGCTGGCTGCCTTTTTTCATGCATTTCGCTCATCTGCTCTCCCTTTGTCCAATCTCCTGTGATCTTCAGTATCCATCCCAGATTCACAGGCGCTTGCTCGTTCTTCACCCCACCCCACCCATTTACATTTCCTTCGCTTGTCACAAGGGACGGTCCCTGTGCTGTGGCGCTCCATGCTACAGCGTTAAACCAGCGGAAACGACGTGGTAAACATGGCTTCCGCCACCACCACCCTCAAACAGGAAGCGCTCTCATAAACATGCACATGCTCTGACTCTCTCCCTTTCTCTCTCTCTCTTTCTCTCTCTCTCTCTCTTAGTGAGTCAAGCAAAACTTGCAATACTTACCACAAGAAAAACACAATTGAAAATGAACATACTCAAGAGATTCTGCCAGTTTTTAAAGCATTTGTTAGGTCTAGGATAATAATAGGTTTTGGGTATTATAGGGTAATGAATAATGTTGAAATGTTTGTACAGCAGTGGTGTTATAGGGATGCTGTCTGTAATGTGGTGGAAGGAGAATTGTGTTTTGATCTGTCGTGGAGTTAATTTTGTCATGAATTGAAAAAGTGATGTAATAAAGTTGTTTTTGTTAAAAATCAAAATCTCTCTCTCTCTCGCTCTCTGCTGTTTTGGCTCTTGTTTTTCCACTTGAGGTTTGGTAATGGCCTAATGCCATCAGATTTCCAAATCAACACTTTGCTGCTATGTGACCTCGCTCTCCCTGGTGGCTTTCACAGAGGCGAGGCATTTCCTGTGCATGTGGGTCAGAGTGTGTGTGTGTGTGTGTGTGTGTGTGTGAGAGTGCGTGTGAATGCTTGCATGTGTGTCAGCCACACGGACAATTAACAGCGATCTGGATTACATAAACAGAGTGCGCTCGGCAGACCGGCAGTTCCTGTGAAGCTTTGAAGATGAAAATGCTATAGAAAACCTTCTACTGTAGTTTTAAGTTGTCGAATACCATTCTATTATACAATCAATACAGTTCAAGTAATTGTTTATTTGACTGTGCGTTGTAGTAAAAATACCAGTTTAATATAGAGCTATTGTTTCAGCTCCGGGAATTAGTTATTAAATGTTTAATATGGCTTGATTAAAGTCATATTAATATTTAACCTACAGTTTACACCTTATTAAGTGCTTGTCCAGCAATCACTAAAAGGTACATTCTGTTACTCTCAATTACAATCTCGCTTCCATTCCGTGGCCCGGTAGATAAGCGAGATTGATAATTTCGATTAAGTTTGAGCTAGGCTGCGTTATCTTTAGGGCAAGTAAGGATAAAAATACTTAAAATCACATTCCAGAGACAATTCTTTATGAAATGAAAACGATTTATTCGTGATATTGCTATTCTAACATAAATGGATTAACTGATAAGACATAGACATACACACACATAGGCATACGAAAGTTTTGAGGTTAAGGTTTAAAGAATGACATTCTTTACTATTTCATAACTTAACCAGCCAAAAAGATCACGAACGAATACGTATGTTTCGTTACTGCATTCAGATCAAAATTTTAACCAGGTTTAGTCAGGATTAGGAATTCAGTTTGTACTTGCTTGGATGGGTTTAAAGCAGGTTTGGAGTTGTTTCGCTTTTCCGCGTGAGTTCAGTTCTTTGTTTCGGGCGTCACGTGTTCAGCTCGGGCTCCTTCGGTCGCTCGTGTGGAGACTTGAGATGGCTTGCTGTGGCGTGATCGCCACCGGAAAGCTCTCCTCACAATCCTTGACTTCGTGGCTCCGTTACGGCTTTGGCACAGCCTTAGACCCTCCGATGGTTGGTTTGGTTGTGAGAGTCCAGCGGGCCGGCTTCCAGGTCAGCCTTGCGCGCTTGAGCGCCGAGTTCAGGAGCACCCGAGAGTTGCAAGAGGAAGAGAAGAGAAGGCGCGCGCGCTCGCGTCATCTTTCAACTGTCTGGTTTGGGCGCCGCCACGGCGGCTGATCGAATCAGACTGTCCGTATGGGCGGAGCCCCACCCATGTCCATGGCTTTCTTGCAAGGCATTTTTCATGCGATTGAAAATAACTTTTACCCATGTATTTAAACTTTTATCAAGTTTACACATTTATACTATCACCACATTCGTTATCGTACTGCTTTCATGAAATTTTGCAACCATTCATAAAAGTCTAAACACTGCAGCCTACACATTCCAGGTTAAAGCACGATTAGAAATCAGCCCACGTTTTCCTAAATTAATATTCATATTCCACAAGCATATGAGAGAAGAGTACACATTAATATCCATATATCTTCTTTGTGGATGCTTTGCAAGTCATGAAATGAACGAATGTCTTTGAGAAGCGTTCCCGCACATTCCTTTTGTTCCACAACAGGAAGAAAACGCGCGCTTTTGCGCTGAGGCGGAGGAGGGCTTTTAGAGGGCTGCTGATTCTTTAGCTGCCCCTTCTGGTGACTTGTAGAGTTGAATTCCTGCCGCTATATGTTACATATCCCCTTGGGCTTGGTGATGTTCCCTGATGGAACATTGTCAGGCCCTGGAACAAGAGGCAGGAAGAACAGGCACATACAAGACACAAACATCATTCCTATCACTGACTAAAACCTGGTGCAGGGTAATTTGGGAAGGAACAGGTTAGAAACTTGAGAAGACATAGGGATGCATTGTTTATCATTATTGACAATTGGGTCATTTTTGACTTTTAATTGTCAGGGCTCGACGAGGCGGTATAGGCATGATCTCAGTCAGGTTGTTCAAATTCTCGGGTTCGGGGTCTCGGTCGGGATTACCACGTCGAAAAGGCGAGGGACGCCTGACGTGCATTTGTTGAGAGACTCTTGGACGACGTTCACTCGCTTGTGTAGGAGGAAGGCCAGTGTCAAATTCATAACATATCCTACGATAGTAGAGATACAAAGCGCCGTGTCAGCGCAGACCAGGACCGAATAATTGGCGCCGGGCGGGCGGAAGGCGAGCGATAGCTTCTAGCGCTGTCAGCGGTGTCAATTCACTAAGAGATTTCGATTTCAACCTGATATCCATCGTCGGTGAGGTGATACAATGCTAACTCGTCAATATGGAGGATCACGCCCTTCGGGACAGTGATCCATAACATTTGGTTGGGCAAATTAATGCGCGCGTGGCGTCGTGTTAATCGCATGTGAGGGTGGCTGGTCGCTGGGGTACTGACCAGCCAACGGTTTCTGATGATTTCGGCTTGCTTACCTCAACTTGAGAACGTGGTGTTGTTTCGGTAGGGGCAGCTAGTGTCGGGTTTAATGGATTCTAAACCGCAGATGCCCTTGGTATTATCGCAGAGTTTACTCGGGTAGGGGAAGTGAATGTCCTAAGTGAGCGTGCCCATCTTTGAGTTTGGGGCCAGATACAACCGTTCGTTGTTCTCGTAATACGCAGCGACTTTAGGAGTTTGGATTTTTACATAGGTTTTCCCTTGCCGTAATCCCGCATTCACAACGCGTCTTTGAGCCGGTAAACATTATTAACGTCGATAATGGGCAAACTGAAGGCCACTAAATCACCTGTTTCCGGGTTTGATATGGGAATAGCGCTACCGGGAAAGGCGAGATGGGTTTGGATGAGACTAGCGGGGCCCGCAGTGGCCGGGTTACAACGTTTGAACAAGGCTAAGAGGTATCGTAGCACGGAATCCTATTCATGGCTACGTTGTCAATCGAGGAACTTACATCGTATCATGTCGTTCATGATTTTGGCGGGTGGCCTCGATCGGTCGACAGCGGTTCTCACAGCGAATTACAACGACTTTACTGACGGAAGTCGATCTCAATTTCAGGACCTGGATTCAAGGTTTGGTTAAGGGGTTCAAAGTGAAAGAGAGGAAAGGAAACACAAAGTGAGACAGCGATAAAGAACCCAAGCGATAAAGTAAATAATAAAACAAAAAAATAGTTTTAAACTAAAAATAAAAAATAAAAAAAAATTAAAAAATTAAAAAAAAATTAATAAAAAAAATTATATAATAATGGAGAAGAAAAAAAAAAATTGAGAGTAACTCCTCGCTACTAGATTGGTCCTAGCAGTGCTGTGGAGGAGAGAATATGGGTTGTGTCTAAGCATGGTTGCTATATGTTTTCCTAACATATCAATACTAATGCTTGTGTGGTGCATATGGTTGTCGGTCTGTGTCAGTGGGTCGGATCCTCCCCCTTTTCCTGTCGGTGGTTTGGATTTGCCGGTTGGCACTGGCAACCCATCATGGTGCATCGTGTGCGTGTGTCCATGTACTCCCCCTCTGGCCGTGAGGAACTACGAGCTGTGGCGCAGTGAGTGGCTCAGGGACATACGTGTGGACACCGTCTTGCAGATGCAGCATGTAGTCGACAGAGTGGAGCTTGCGGAGCTCGGAGGATGTGTTATCATGGTTTTGACATGTGAGCTGTCATGGTTCGTAGTGGCGAATCCGCATGTGAGGGTGAGGAGATCGTCAGCAGCGAACTGAGGTGGTATGGTAATGCAGGAGGGCAGGGGTGTGCTCGCCAGTGGCGTGCTGGCGGGTTACTGCTGCCACTGTAGGGTTGGGTGGGAGGGCATGAAAGGTCCAGGACTCTTCATGTGATGCACCTGCTATGGTGAGGGCATCGTTTTGGTCATTTGAGGGGCTGGAGTTTGGGAGGAAGCGTTTAGGATGTCAGACCTGATCTGGTGTTCTCCGGAGGGATGGCAGGTGACTGAGACAGCACTTTCAGGAACTTGGAGTTTCATCAGCAGGTGTTTGTTGGACGCTGCTGTGATTTGGAGTATTGGGTGTTGAGTTAGTGTTTAACTCTGTTGCTGGGTTTTCAGGTGGGGTTTCATGTCCATCTGAAGTTAGGGTGTTTACTGTCCTCTGAGAGCAAGGTGAAGCGGTGCTGTTTTCTGGGGCTGATTTGTTCAGCTTGTCACTGCCGTTCCGTCCTGACAGCTAGTCAGGCTGACTCTGGTTCGTTCCTTTTCCCACTGATTCTCATGAGACCACTTCTCCCAGTGTCGTCCAGGTGAGCGTTGACGTCCACGCGGTCCATCCCATCGGTCATACCTCTGTTCAGGTCGGGTGTCAGCGTGTGAGTCTCGTTCTCTGTTGGACGGGAGTGCATTCCATTCTCTGTGTGGTGGCTTAGCGCTGTCTTGGCGTTGGGTGCCCTCTAGAGCCAGTTCATGGTGTTGCGTGTTGAAATCAAGAACTGCTGGGGTTTTGCGCTCTTTTCTGAGGCCATCTTCTGTTTGTAGTAGGCCTTTTGCACCAAGTCTCGCAACTGCTGAGTGTTCATCGTTCGTGGACATGCGAGACGCCAAGATGGTGGCTTATGCCAGGATGAAGATTCCTGAGGAAGAGAGTTTTAAAGTTCAGTTCATCTTCCATGTCAGAATCATTGCGAGTTCCAAAATATGCTTGTCTGAGTCGACTATAGTAAGCTTGAGGAGTGTCGTGACGCCCTTGTCTCGTCTCCAGGGCAGCCACTAAGCCTTGATCGGACTCAGGGTCGGCGAACTCTTTAATAAGGGCTTTTCGCAGCCGTTGGTAATCAGTCTTTGTGTTAACAGGCTGCCGGTCCAGGAAGCTGCGTACTTCAGGGCTGGATGTCGCTCGGAGTAAATAGAGTTTATCTTTGTCCGTAACGTTAGGTCGCATTTCAGATGGAAATCAATATCTTGCAGATACGCCCGCTTTGGCTGTTTGGCACGCTGGGGTTGAATTTGCCAACGTTTCGGGCGAGCTTGTCAAGGTCTTTTAGGTCCAAGCTGTGCGACGATCTGCGGCTGGCTGCAGCAGATTCTTCTGGTTCTGTCGTGATATAAAGTTCTTCAGACGGCGCTGGTGACTGTTTTAACATCACCCCTCTGTCTTATGTTCACGTGTCAGTCCAGGCACAGGTGACTTGGTCCTGCTTGGCAGGTGCGGTTGGTGCACGTCCTGTCCTTGACGGCTCATGGCGTGGTTAAATGGCGTGCTTGAGTTCCTCTTGAAACTTTCAGACTCCTCTGTGACGTAGTCGAGCTGTTGTGTTAGGCGGCTGATCTCGTTTCTTGATTCAGCCAAATGAGCTTCGAGGGCCTTGATTCTGCTGTTTTTGTCCCTGAAGTCAGTCTTTGCCTTCTCTAGTAGCTTCTCTGCATACTGTAGCTTGTCTGCACGATCAGCAAAGTCCTCTTTGAGTTGCTGCATTTCGTGTCTGGTAGCTTCTAGAGTTTCTTTTAGCCTGTTGATTTCCTCATCGGGCGCCTTGCTCCACCTCATCGGTCCCTTCC
Organism: Gymnocypris eckloni scoliostomus; assembly: GCA_027564155.1. Lineage (NCBI taxonomy): Eukaryota > Metazoa > Chordata > Actinopteri > Cypriniformes > Cyprinidae > Gymnocypris > Gymnocypris eckloni. Next base: position 3,033,986 of record CM050418.1, on the reverse strand, counting down.
CGTCGTACCTGAGCTTCACGTTCCAGCTGCTCTGTGCGTCCAGCGCTTGTCAGCTCCTGCTGGCGTTGTGCGGCGTACTTGTCGCTCAGTTTGAGGGTGGCGATGAGTGTGTGACTTAAGCTTGAGGTGATCTTGGCTAATTCTTTGTGATTGTAGTTTTGACTTGGGTCTTGTCTCATGATGCTTGTGATGTTGTCATCTAGTTGGTCCTGTGTCTGATGTTGGAGTGCTTCAGCAGCTTTAGGGAGGATGCTGTTTGTTGTAGCACTTAGCCACATTTCCAGTCCTTCCCAGCGACCGACATGTTCTGGCTGGTGATACATGTTCTGGCGGTGATGGGATCTTGGACCGAACTGACACAGACCTTGGATGGGAAACAAAGCAAAACAAAAACACAAACAAAACAACAGGGGTGTGAATGTGCACAGTGTAGTGTATGCTAGTGTTGAGTGTGATTCTGTTTCTGTGGTCCTCTGTGATGGGGTGCGTGTAATTTGCAGCTTCTGCGTAGAAATTGCGCCCACGTAGAGGCAGCACTGTTGGGAAACAGAAAGAAAAGCACACTAACAGAATGAGTACACAGGGACAATAACACTAGACCGATCTCTCTTTAATAGCAGATTCTCTCTTTGTTAAGTCTGATTTAGAAGGACGCTTCTAATCAGAGGATTGTAGGCAGTTTTCTCTTTGTAACAAGACTGGTATTGCTATTCCAATTTTCTCCTTGATGGAGGAAAACAACAGCAATGACAGTACTTGTCCCTGAATGGCAGGATTTTACACCGCAACGCTGGTCAGCGTGTGTCACGCGTGTTAAAACTTTTGCCGATGTCTATCTTCTCATTGCGCCTGCTTTAACCTGGCGGAATAGGATTTCACAATAGAGGGTAAATGATAAACAGTTTGAATGTGGTTCTCAAGTTTCATACATATGTTCAATTGTGACATTTCGCTCTATTCGTGATCTCCCCTGGCTAGCTTTAAGCAAACAAGTCAAATTAGAAGTTAGTAACAGGGAGAAAAGAAAAGAGAAATTAAGATTTATTCCCAAGATTTAAAACTAATACGTTGGCACAAGGTGGTGCTGTTGAGTCGCTATGCTAAGGTTACGTTTATGCTCCAGATTGGTGAGAAATGACCTGTATGGTGTCACTGTCACTTCTCTAACACAGCACTAGGGGGAGCACTATCTACTCTCAGGCCTAAGTAAGGAGGACTAATTTTAATTTAATAAAATTATTTTAATAAAATTATTATTAATTTTTACTTGAGTTAATCAGATCACCTAAGGAAATGAAGTATGGCCTACAGGGGGCGCCAGACTTGTGGTAAGTCTGAAATTATAATTAAAATTAGACTTTGTGGTTTCTAATTAAAATTTATGATGTTATAATTAAAATTAATAGGATTCACTTAGGATTAGAATTTACAAATGCAATCTGCAATTGAGTTGACAAACCAATATTGTTGCAAAATGTAGACAGGAAGTGTAATTAATTATTAAATGTAATTAGAATGTTCGAATTCATAATTAATTATTAAATTAATTTACAGCTTCTAAATCACTAGTTTTGGATTCCCATAATAGTAATTAAAATAATTTCCAAACTTAAGCATTCCTCTCATTGTCCTTAACACCAAAAAAAAAAAAAATAATAATAATAATTAATCGGTATCCTACTTGTAAATGAAATTAAAAAATTTCTGGCCCTCTAGATAACTTAAGGTTTTATTGTAGTGGTCAAATTATAAGCGTTTATGGTTCGTAAATGGATGCTGTTGTTGGAAGCAGGAATTGAAAATTTTATTAAATGAAATTAATTCAAAATTAATTTGTAATCAATTGTGACATTCAATTAACAATTAAAAATTCCTAACAATAGCGCTCATCCATTGATGTGTTATGAAATCATAAAAGCCATTATAATTGAACTAAATCAACCTCACTATGTTATCACATGGTAACCATGTTACCACCACTTATTAAGCTGGTCTCACAAAAGGTAAAAAGACTTTAATCAGCTGTTATATTAAACCAACCTGTGAAATTGTTAACACTGATGAACATTAACACAGCCAACTCAAAACATAGTTAGTCTTTTAAATGAGAGAGGGAAAGAGAGAGAAGGAATTAGTGTTAGCTGTGAACCACATTTCCAAACACACTGCATTCAAGCTGTAAATGCTATGTGCTAATCGCTAGCCGTAATGCTACCAGCATGGCTTTTGCTACAATGCTACAGTTTCTTTGTTAGCTGCGCTAATGCTATTTACACGTGGCTAAGCTCCACGTGGTTAAACTGGTCGGAGGAAAATGTGCTTCACGCTCAGACTTGAATTTTCTATAGCACATATAACCTCACTCATTTAGGACGAGATACATTTATCACGGGTTACTTATAACCCAACAAAGCCTCAGCGGCTATTATGTGAATATTTGTCTGTTTAGACCGCACCTATAACAAAACAAACAATTAAATCGATTTGCAAAATGTCTCCCTTTCTCAAAACGACTGGCCACTCCTTTGAGCGCCGTGCGTCTGAATTTCACTCGTGAAATCAAAATTGGCTGAGAATTACTTAAATAGCTACTTTAATATTCTACAGCGGAGAGTCACGTGGCTGGGTTTGCAGTGGAACACGCACTAACAAAGCATTACCACGAAGGCCTTAAGAGAGGGCAACAAGGGACACGCTTGTTGCCTCTCATGCGCTTTAGAGCGACTTTTATTAATTATTTACTGCAGTTTAATTTCTTCTCGAACTCGAGTTAACAGTTACACTCTCTTTCATTCAACCTCACTGTGTTTCGCAAACAAGCATGCAATATCACCAATAACCGTTTGTTTCTCTATATTTACTCAATTCTTTTCCGGATAAAAGTGAGAAATATTTATATTGTCTCTGGTTTGATTCATCAGATCTAAATCTTTAATGCCCGCTTTTGTCCTCCACCATTTTGTAGTAAAATACCAGTTTAATATAGAGCTATTGTTTCAGCTCCGAATTAGTTATTAAATGTTTAATATGGCTTGATTAAAGTCATATTAATATTTAACTACAGTTTACACCTTATTAAGTGCTTGTCCAGCAATCACTAAAGGTACATTCTGTTACTCTCAATTACAATCTGCTTCCATTCCGTGGCCCGGTAGATAAGCGAGATTGATAATTTCTTAAGTTTGAGCTAGGCTTGCGTTATCTTTAGGGCAAGTAAGGATAAAAATACTTAAAATCACATTCCAGAGACAATTCTTTATGAAATGAAAACGATTTATTCGTGATATTGCTATTCTAACATAAATGGATTAACTGATAAGACATAGACATACACACACATAGGCATACGAAGTTTTGAGGTTAAGGTTTAAAGAATGACATTCTTTACTATTTCATAACTTAACCAGCCAGCCAAAAGATCACGAACAATACGTATGTTTCGTTACTGCATTCAGATCAAAATTTTAACCAGTTCAGTCAGGATTAGGAATTCAGTTTTGTACTTGCTTGGATGGGTTTAAAGCAGGTTTGGAGTTGTTTCGTTTTCCCGCGTGAGTTCAGTTCTTTGTTTCGGGCGTCACGTGTTCAGCTCGGGCTCCTTCGGTCGTTCTCGTGTGGAGACTTGAGATGGCTTGCTTCGCTGTCGCGTGACGTCACCGGGAAAGCTCTCCTCACAATCCTTGACTTCGTGGCTCCGTTACGGCTTTGGCACAGCCTTAGACCCCCCTCCGATGGTTGGTTTGGTTGTGAGAGTCTAGCGGGCCGGCTTCCAGGTCAGCCTTGCGCGCGTTTGAGCGCGCCGAGTTCAGGAGCACCCGAGAGTTGCAAGAGGGAAGAGAAGAGAGCGCGCGCTCGCGCGTCATCTTTCAACTGTCTGGTTTGGACGCCGCCCACCGGCGGCTGATCGAATCAGATTGTCCGTATGGGGCGGAGCCCACCCATGTCCATGGCTTTCTTGCAAGGCATTTTCATGGATTGAGAATAACTTTACCCATGTATTTAAACTTTTATCAAGTTTACACATTTATACTATCACCACATTCGTTATCGTACTGCTTTATGAAATTTTGCAACCATTCATAAAAGTCTAAACACTGCAGCCTACATTCCAGGTTAAAGCACGATTAGAAATCAGCCCACGTTTTCCTAAATTAATATTCATATTCCACAAGCATATGAGAGAAAGAGTACACATTAATATCCATATATCTTCTTTGTGGGTGCTTTGCAAGTCATGAAATGAACGAATGTCTTTGAGAAGCGTTCCCGCACATTCCTTTTGTTCCACAACAGGAAGAAAACGCGCGCTTTTGCGCTGAGGCGGAGGAGGGGCTTTTAGAGGGCTGCTGATTCTTTAGCTGCCCCCCTTCTGGTGACTTGTAGAGTTGAATTCCGGCCGCTATATGTTACAGCGTCCTTTCAGTTTGTTTCATGTCCTTCGTTCCTCTCTTGATTTTTATGCCCCGTCTGTCCTTCAACATCTCTCTCTCTCGCTCTCTCAGAATGGCCACATTAACTCTCTCTGGGTGACGTGAATGATGTTACCATGGGGGATGCATGTGGTGTTGTCACATGCTTTGTGCATGTCTGTGAGAGCCTGGGGCAGGGTTGGCTGCATTCTTACCCAGGCCAGTATAGAGGTAGTTCTGTTCTGCATCGAGAGCACGTTAATCGAGTCATTTTCTATACATTATTGGGCACCATTTTTATTAATTTTGTGGAATGTGTATTTTTTGGTAAATGTAATTTATTTGGTTTATGTCAGCTAGCTTTGTAATGTGTGAGTGCATGATTTTAGGACGTGTATGTGAGGCTATATATGGTGCGAGAGTGAGTGTGTGTGTGTAAAAGAGGGAAGCGGGCGGTATGGAGCGTGAGCCCCTAGCGCCTGTCTTTGATCTGCGCTGCTGCTCTTAGCTGCCGGGAGACATTCTCAAGGAGCGCTTTTCACTGCCACACACAGAACGGGAGAAAGCAAGAGGGGGAGGAGAGAGAGGAAGGGGGAGGGAGAGGAGACTCGAGCTGGGTTGCCGCTTATGCTCTTGGCACGGATGTTTCGGGCTAATTTAAGCTCGCAGAGAGAGAGAGCGAGCGAGCAATTGCATCCCTGTTTGCCGTCTAGCTCCCCGTGTGGGATGGGTGTGGTGTAGTTAGCGCTAACATGCAAGTGTCCAGGGTTGGGGGGACGGGGTTGTTTTTCTGTAGCCTTTCCTTTCTATCTCTCTCTGTCTACTCTCAGCCTCTACTGGTTTGTCGCGCTTCTTTTGAACTTGGAAAAAGGCCTTTCTTTGCAAACTGGTGACGCAATGTGTCAGACTAATGCAATTGTGTTTGTGTGGCTATGCAGGTGCAACGCACACATGTGCAAACAACAGAGTTCCCGTGCTCCAGCGGTGCGGCCCACCAGCCGATGTCCCGCTGTCCCGCCGAGCAGTGGAGAAGAGAGCGAGGGATGTGAAAGGAGAGGAGGAGGGGTCTGTTGGCACGGCGACGGGCAGGAAACGTGCATTGGGTTTGGAACAGAGCCAAGGCCACCCTGAGTGCGCGCACACCGCAGAAGAGAGAGACGGAGAGAGACGGACGAGAGGAGAGGACGATAATGGCATCGCGGCGAAGAGAGCGAGACTGATTTCAGGTAGACGTCGGGGCTGTCTGTCTCTCCAATGTCCTTCAGCATGTCTGTCTGCTTTTTCCTTCTCTTCTTTTCACCAGCTCAAAGTAGTGGATGGTCTGCTCTGTCTTTCATCTTATCGCCGACCTCCTGACACGTCTAACTCTCTCGCTGCTCTTTTCCCTTTTCCTCTGCTTGCTCCAGCTTTGATCCTTTCGCTGGCCTTTTCGATTCATTTTGATTTGTGTTTATTGCCGTCACATGGTCCAAATAAACACAACTGCTGGGCGTTCTCTGTCCTACTCTCTCTTTGTGCTCAGTCTAAAGGGCGTTTACAGACATCAAAACAACCTTTGTTTAAACTCGAATCGCTTAAACTTGTCCCAGAAAGCTTGTTTTTGTCAGCAAAACATGGGTGTCTGTTCAGCTCTATACTTTCATTTAAAAGCTATCAATCTGGTGGGTGTTTGTGTTCTAGAAGGAAAAAAACTCTGTTAACAATTGTAAAACAATTGGTCAAATTAAATTATCTTCATTCAAGTGATGAAGGATTTTGAAGTCTGACAGTAATTAGTGTTGATTATTACTGTAAGGTCAACCCTGCCTGTTTTAAATGTTTCAAAATTATTAACATTTGTAATTAAATGCAATCAGTTACATTAATAAAGAAATACAAATAGTTACACTATTCATACAATTTTCATTAGGGTAACTTGTAATCTTTTACCTATTACATTTCCAAAGTAACCTTCCCAACACCGATCACAAAATCAGAATCTACCCTTCAGATTTGAGATGCATAGTAAATCCAGGTGTACCCAGCAAATCATCCCAGCTGACCACTTAAGATCGGATCATCCGAGCTGAATGTTAATACAAGGTATACATGGATTGCTTCTATCTCTCTCCGCAGACGTGTGGCCGCAGCCCTCCGAGCAGGAGGTGAAGAATCTGAAGGTGTGTATCGAGTTGACGGGTCTTCGGCTTAGTAAGCCCCGCCACCTCCATAATCTCCAGGAACTGTGGGATAGACAGGGGCAGCTCAACCATGACAGGCCGCCATTCGGGGCCCCCATCATGGGTTTGTCTCCCACGTCCAAAGCCTCTCTTCCACAACTCCAAACCGCCAAGAGGGAAAAGCTTGACCCTTGCCCCTCAGAGTTCCCGAGAGTCATCCACGGTGTCCCTGCGGTGGATCGAAAGGTCAAAGCGAATGGATTTGAAGAAAAGGGGGTGAAGAGGAAAGCAGAAGTGGAGAAAGGCTGGACTAAGGAACAGCTGGAATACACCGAGTCCGACACAGGTACGTCTTCTCATTCTGTCTCATTTAAATGCACCGTTGTAAGTGAAAAGCAGAGCATTTGCTCTGAACAGAGAAACCTGTCTGTGAAAATATTTAGAGGACATTTGTGTCAAGAGGAACTCAGACTTAAGATGGTGACGGACAATGGTGTTAATTGGTTTTGTCGTCTGTTATCTTGTTTTATTTGTATGACTAAACAGTTTCCTCTTTTAGGCACAAAACATTCAGGTAAACAATGCCGACACAGAGAGTGCTGTTTCTTATGCACCACAAACTTCATCCTACCTCCTACATACTGCATTTTACACAATACATACTACAATCTGTATCCTTAAAACTACATCCCTATATATGTATACTACGTCTTACATACTACACACTATTTCTATACTAAACAAACTACATCCTTTCATATTTATCTGTTCACATTCTAAATTCTGCATACTACACCCTACATACTACTCCCTGTTTCCTTCAATTGGCATATCTGTAAATGGTGATCTAAGCTAAGACTAAGTCTCATTAAGTTATGCAGGTCAGAGAAGGACCCAGAAGGAGAGAATAGAACTGAGCGGGGAGACACAAGCAGCATGAACAAATGAGACGCAAAGAGAAAGGGAACGAATGGCTGTTAGAAAGCAGAGGGAAAGAGATGAAAAGAGGATATGGAGAGCTGAGGGGAGAACTGAGGTGAAAGACGAGAGCGAGGCAGTAGGGAGAGGCAGATTAGAGGAAAGCAGAGCACGTCGCCCTGTGTCTGCGGCTTTGGGATAGCAATAATGATTCTTGTTGATTGACAAGCCACGCACATACACTCTCAGGCACTCGCTTCCTTGTTGGTGTAAAAGCATCGCCGAGAAAGCGCATGCCGCAGAGTAATGAGCCATGAGATTCCACAACTGTGCAAATAACAAAGTGTGTGTGTGTATGTGTTTGTGAGGCTGTCCGTCAGTACCTTGGCTGCTAGATATTGTGCTGGCATTCTGTCAGGAGGATTAGAGAGCAGCAAGACGAGAAACGAGACTCTTTATCTCATTCTATCCCTCACTCTATGCGTGTGAGTAATATGTGCTATACATATGCATCTTGGTTTTACTCAAGCTGAGAGATGGTTTGCTAGTTAATGCATTATTGTGTGTGTGTTTGTGTGTGTGTGTGCCCAGTTGTGTGCTAATGGGAGGCTAATATCCCCCAGATGTCCCTGTCAAAATCAGTCTCCCAATGCACACATACATACTCTCACTCTTCAGCCGAGGGAATTGGTACGCACACGCAGGCTAATTTGTGTTGTCTATTACGAGGTGTGAGAGACGAGACATGCATGCCAGAGATGCACGACTCTCCGCTGTAAGCCCGGGGGGTGGGTTTGTGCGCGTTTTTTAGCATGCTGATTTTGTTCTGTTGACTTTTAAAGGCATTAAGGTCTTTGCTCCCTATTGCTAATTGAGTGATTTGCTTAGGTTGCACAGCACACACACTTCTGTGCGTGTATGTGTATTGTATGTGTGTGCGGTGAATCCGGTCTCAAGGGTTCTCGGGGTAGGACTTTAATTAACCCGTTGAAGGAGAGGAGCACTTTACGCTGGCTGGAACAGTTTGCCCATGAGGATGGGTTCTTGTGCGCAAACGCGCACACAGCAAATACGAACAGTTGCACAGTTGGTGGTCTGCGTGTTAAAGGTTCTCTAAGGTGCTTTTGTTTCGGTCGATTTATTAGATCTGCCAGCTTCATCTACCAAACCAAATCACAGCAGAGGCCGCTGATATGTAATGGATCTGATTTTGCGGTGAGGATACGATTTGTGAATTTACTACTTGTGTAAATTTGTGCATGTTTGCAGTGTTCCTGTGGCTCAGTGGTAGAGCATTCCATTAGCAGCCCAAAGGTTGTGGGTTCAAGTCGTTTTGGATAACAGCATCTGCTAAATGCATAAATATAAATGTAATGTTTGTAAGTATTGGTCATTTTTGGGATTTGTTTTCGGTTTGGCAATATCTAGATAGCAGGGTGAGTGAAATTGCTGCAATAGTTTTTGTGGTTGCAAATGAGAAATATTGTTACAGGTTTTTTTGGTGGTACGCAAAATTTCTAATGTTTATTTTACACAATTACTCGATTCACCAAGAATACGAAGATATAAACTGATAGTTTTTTCCTATCAGTTAGGAATAGGAATGTAAAAATGTATGCATTATTTACTTAAATTTATCAGTTGGTAAACAACTTGTAATTTTTTTTATACAAATTATTTTACTAAAATTGCACTAAAAGTTTGACAAAATTACTAACAATTCAACAACAAAATTGTTATTCTACCAAATTTGAAACAATGTAATAAATGATTGGAGAGTTTGAATATGTACTGTTAAAACAAACATTTTGTTTTTCTATTTTTCTATTATTTATTGGTTAATAAGCCTGTGAGAACGTATGTTAGCAAAAATCTGGTTATCGCCCAAATTAGTTTCTTGGACTGGCTGATATATATATATACAGGTGTTTTGGTAGTACGTGTTTTTGTTGGCTATGTGTGGTCTTCTGTCTTTGGCGTCCTCTGTTCTTGCTTGCATGCGTGAGAGAAATTTCCTCTGCGTGGTGAGGCTCTCGCTGGCTTTATGTGTGTGTGTGTGTGTGCGCGACTGAACGGGGAATATGATGAATAATGGAACAGATGTGGAGCGTGCTCGGTTTCTCTCTCTCCCTCTCTCGGCCTTGCGTTCACCCTTTCATAGTCTCTTTCCCTCGCTGCTGCATTTCTCTTTCTATTCTTCCACTTTTACGTCCGTCCATCATTTCTCCTTTTCTGTTCGCTCTTGCTTCCCTTTTCATTTGATTTCTCTTATCTTGCTTTCCTCTTTTCCCTTCGTCCTTCTCCGCCGGTTGATGTTATCGCTAAACGTGCCTCTTTTGCTTGAGCTCTGGTGACGTAATGCAAAATAGAAAGCAGACGAAGGAAAGGATGCATCAATTGTTGTAAATCTTTTCGTCGTTTGTCCGTTCCTCATAAGGCGGTCAGCCTGCTGCTGTTCATTGTACTGCTGTCAGTCTAATTTATCTAATGAGACTTTAAGGAAGCTTCTGTCGGTTTGATATTTGTGTGTTACCCGTGATGAAATCTCTCGCAAACGCACGTACATCCCAAAATTGTGTTTTTACTATTTCTTTTTATGTTTCCTATCAGTTATATTTTCATTTATATTTATAAGTTAGTTAATTCAGAATTTACAATTCAAAGTTTGTTCGTATAGAATCAGCAGCTACACAATTCTGTAGTATTTTTATTTTATGTATTTTATTAATTTGACAACACATTTACACTGTAACATTTGCATTTTATGTATCTTCCACCCTTTGAATGTTCATTAAATATTTTGTCAATTTGTCTCATTCAGCTGAATTTGTTTCATTCTATTGTAATATTTTCAGCAAATTTTAACATATTACGTAATTCTTACATTAGACTTTCCACCACAACCAGTGCAGAAAAGGTACAAAAAAACTTTTCAGATATTTGTTCAATTCTCTCCCACCATTTGAATGTTTATTAAATATTTAGTTTTTGTTCATTCAGCTGATGTTTTTTTTATTCTACTCTAGTAATCTCAGCTAATTTGAAAGCATTTGACCAATTTTTTACATTTTCTTAGAATTACATCCATTTTCCTCCACAATTGGTGCAGAAATTAAATATAAATTATTTTGTTTACTTTCCTTCCATTCACCTGAATTCAGCAAATTTTTTCTTTCATTCAACTGCAATATTCACAGCTTATTTTAATACATTTACCAAATGTTAACCTATCAGTATAGAAGCGGCACAAACAAAACTGTTCAACTTTCAATTCAATTGATTTTTTTACTGTTCTTTTTTCATCCCACATTAACATTCTCAGCTAATTTTAATACATTCTACCAAATCTTTAAATTTTTGCATAATTATGTAGATTCTCCATCACAATCAATGCAGAAACGGCCCAAAAGTGTTCAGCTTTTCAGATTTTAGAGCATAATAAATGAGCATGAGCATAATATTAGCCAACTATTTTATATTTTCTTCTTTCTCTCTAGCAGTTCCTGTTCTCTCTGATGGCTTTTGTGCCGATACCATACGAAAGTTTTCCTCCTCGATTCCATCTCACCTCTCTGAAAAACGGCAGCGATTAAAGGAGCACCGCAAGTCACTGGGATCCTTCTCGCCCTCTCTGGACCTCGACGGCACCTTCCCATCTCGTTTGGGCAGGCACGGCGACCCTGAAAAGCCAAAGGGCAAGCGGCAGTGCAAGACCAAGCACCTCGGCCAACAGGAGCGCAGGATGCTGTCGCAGTCAACCAATGAGGAGTGTCCTGAACTAAGCCCTGCCCACCTACACAAGGTAAGAGCAGAGGAACAAGTCGGTGCGATCACAGAAGGTCAAGGTGCTTGTTTATCTGCACAATAGAACGTCCTTTCTTTGTCTGCGGGAGAGAGGCTAGTGGTGCTCTTTGCTTTGGCTCACAACCCAAGCGTTCTCCCCGGGCTCAGCGAGGAACCGTTTAAAAACATGTCTCCAATCACAACAATGTTAATCATCCCAATTAGGGAAGCACCACGGCTCTCTGGGATGGCTCAACGGACGCGGGAGGGGGTCATAGCGTGTGTGTTTAGAGTGCGGTTGCTTTGACCTCCTCTCGTGCTGAAAGACAGACTCCCAGCGGAGAGACGCAAGCGAGGGGGAGGGGAAGAGTGAAGGCCGGGTCAGAATCTGGTCTCTTTCTCTCTCCGTCAAGGAAAATTATTCCCCAGTGAACTCGCTGTGCATTCTTTAAATAACACCGCCTGCGTTCTTCCCACACGCAGATGTTGCACACAAACACATAGCCTGCGTTCTCCCGCCAAACACAAAACACACACACCTTGAGTCCACAGCGTTTACAGCAGACAAACGCACTTCTATGAAAATATTATTTAGGTGTTTACACAATACAGTGTGCAGGTTTACTTGGTTTGCAAAGTGAACCAATTTTTCTGAAACCGGCCTTTGGGGACATGCGGGACGTCCTCAATTGGGAAAAATGACTCATAACAGTTTATGTGTCTAGTGGTTTGCTGAAATTAGTATATTTATCCTTTCCTTTAATTATTTTATGTTTTATAATTTTACTTAAAATAAAGAATCCAAAATATGGGGAAAAATTTGAATGGTAATTTCTTCTAATTCTTCCTATAATTGATATCATAAATACAAATATTATCAGTATGTATTTATTGTTATTATTTGTATTACATTTGATAAAAATTAAACAGTTTAATAGTGTTAATTGTTGTTTTTGTTATTGCACACACACATACAAATGTTATGGACCAGTTTTAGTGTGTGTGTTTACTCTGACAGCTGCTGCGCTGTGGAACTCCTCTGGGGTGGGTTCATCACCCCCCCTTCCCGACCTTCAGTCTGCTCGCATGAACTCGTGGCCTACACACACACACAGCTCTCATCCGCCCACCCTACTGCGCTCCACAGATAGAGAACTCGCACACGGAAGGCGGGAGAGATAAAGCGAGTGGGGGAGAGCCAAAGTCTTCCGTTGTTTCCTGTTTAACTTTCCCTGCCGGGGAACACGCTCGCTGACGGATCGGCGTCTGCAGCTTTCCATCCAGCTCACAAACAAGCACGCAGCCTAGAGCTGAAAACAGAGAAGCGCTCGATGTGGAAAGAGGCACGTTTTTTCAGTTTAAAACGTGTTTATGGATTGTACTGGTGTAAACAGTCTCTCTGTTTGTTTCGGCATGTTTAACTGCAGGCCAAAAATAACCTTGCTGACCATGCGGGGTGTGTGTGGGAGGAACCGTTGTTGACAGTCACACTTTTGTTCTTGGTTTATGGTGGGAAACAGCGTTTCCTGCACTGCTGTTCGAGCTAAGTTTTCCACGACTGCGAAAAAAAACTTTCACATTCAAATGTTTCGAATTTCAAATTTCTGTCTCTCTGAAAAGACCGCAGCGCTGACTATGAGCTTGTCGCTGTGATTAATTGGCACTCCATCCCGCATGTCTCTTGGCACCAAGCGAGTGTAGCTCTGTCACTCTTTTGTCCTCTCTGTCTTTGTAAAGAACGCCTGCCTTTCCCTGTTTGTGCCAAAGGTCTTGTAAAGTAACTCATTTTTATTCCCCCGTCAGGTGGTGAAACGTTCCGCTCAGAAGCAGCCACCAACTCTTTCTGATAATTGGCACCTCCGACCCTTCCATGTGCCTCCAGTGTCAGCTGAGATGCCAGTCAGCAGGCCGCGACCGTCTCTCTCTCTCTCTCTCTCCTGCTCTCGCATCTCATTATCTCTGCGTGAGACTGAGTCTGACATGCGAGAGCCCCTGACAGGCACAGAGCGATTGCTTGGCGTGCGTATGCACACACACACACCGTTTTTCCCCCCTTTCACTCACAGACACATACTCTTGTCTCATCTCTTTTGGCTTTTGCACTCCCACTCAAACCTTTCTCGCTCGTATTCATTCCCGTGTTTTCTTAGGCGTGCTGTTTTTCACGCTTTCTCGGTCGCGTCCTTGCTCTTTCTCTCAGTCTAACCTGAAAACCTTAACCCTTCGCACACCATTTCTGATCTTGTATTCAGTCTTTTTTTGTTTAACACTAATGTCGGTAGAATTTTTATGGTGTTTTTGCAACACTGCAGTGTTCCTAAAGACAACTTGAAATTACATTTGCAGCGCTTTTATCTTTTTGCAATATTGCATGTTTTATCAATGAAACTGAATATTTTTGGTAAATATTGCTGCATTTACCTATCAAAATGTGATTGGGTTACTTTGTTGATTGGATTTTGTGAAGGAGTGCAATACTTTAGCAACGTTCTAGCAAGGCTATAGCACTCTATGGTCCTTGTGACAAATGTTTTATAATTCTAAAAATTATAAAAAACTATTATTTTGTTAAAGTTTATGTGTAGAATAATGTGCATTGATGAATTATGGGTTAGAAGACTAGTGACTCTTATTATTTGTTAAAACACCAAATTCATGTTGTCTTGAAATATCATAGAATATCTCTGCGGTGTTCAGAATTTTTGTAATGCAACAAAACTTGCACTGATCTCATTGTTTACTCGATTCCATGCTGTTCTGGAATTTGACAGTATTCCACAGTTATGGAAAATGGTTGTTCCGCAGGTTCTGGAATGGCGTGGCGTTCCGGGTCCAATTTGGGCAGATTAATGGGGAGCTGGATTAGTTCCGGCAGTGCGTCTGAAAGGACTGGCACGGAGAACAGGAAATGAGTGATTACTGCTGCAAGCGCATGATTTCTCTCCTTCTCCAGCCCCCCCCCCCCCTCGCTCCGCAGCGGTGCCTTGAATTCCAGTGAAAGGGAAAGTTTCTTATTGCATTTTACGGAGCATTTTTTTTAGCATTGAGGCAGTTCCAGAATACGGAACACGCTTTTGTGGTGTTGGAATCAAGCTAGTTTTTCGTTTAGACCACCAAGTTTTTCCCATCTGCTATTTTCTGCTTTTCTCTCCTGCCTGTGCATCCACATGTGTCTGTGGATTTGTTTTCTAGCAACTAGGGATGCCATGTTCCATTGTTCTCCATCCCTTGCTTTGTGTCTGTATCTTGTAAGTTTTGTGCTTGAAGTGGCCAGGCAGTTCCATCACCACCACATGCTTTGACACACACACACACACACACGTTTGTAGTTCCCTTCCCCCAACGTCTCTTGTTCACTTGTTTGCATTTTTTCTCCTCCCTTTAGCTCTCAAGCCAAGAGTTTTACTGCAACACACACTCTTTCATTACATTCCGCCGGGCGCTGACGTCTCTCTTGCGTTACGATGCTGCTTATTTGCGCTTGTGTTTGGTTGTTGCCTCCCTCTTTTATGACTCAGACAAAACTGGCCTTTGTGTGCTGATTGAAACCTATCGTTTTGTGTGTGTGTGTGGCGCGCGCGTGTGTGTGTGTGTGTGTGTGTGTGTGAAAGAGCCCTATCCATCTCTTGCTCTTTCTCTCTCTCTGATTCTGCTGCAGTTGCTAGACTCTGTCGGTAATTCTGCTCTCAGGCAGAATGGCTCTTTGCCATTAAGGTCCAATCAGCGATTTGACAAGTGCTCTCCGTAATCTCCACGTTAATTAATCATGCGACTGAAGGAGCTAAACACGCGCTGTTTTAAGCCATTAGCCGCCTGTTTCAGCGACCTCCCGATCTCACTGTTGCCCAAACCAGCGCCCGCCCATTAATGGCCCACGGAAATGGATGGTAGTTTTCTTCATATCTAACCACAAAAGGCTGACAGTTCTCACAAAAAGAAAGAACTGGCATTTTGTAAATTTTGTATTTTGTTGTTAAAGTTAAAATTCAGATTTTAAACCTTGCTAAACTGTTTATGAATAGCTAAATTGTAATTTGTATGAATAACTAAACTTTATTTAAGAAAATATAAACTCTTTATGAATATGAATGACTAAATCCCATTTACGAAGAGCTATATTGTCACTAGTAGCTAAACACTGCCAATTTATATTTGGATAAACTGTTTATAAATAGCTAACAATTGTTTAAAAATAGCTAAACTGAGTGTGCAAATAGCTAAACTGTTCTTCACTGACAGATGAACTATGTGTACTATATGAGAACTATAGGCTATGTAAAAGATACTTATATCTAAATTGTTTACGAATAGCTAAAGTGTATACGAATAGCGTATCCTTGCTTATGCAGATAAATGTTTACGAATAGCTCAGTATTTCACTAATAGCAAAAATGTGACATTTGTAAATTGTATATGTAATAGCTAAACTTTAAAAAAAATAGCTAATTTGTATGAATAGCTAAACTGTTGTTTACGAATAGATAAAGGTAAATGAGTATCTACGTTTTTTTTATGAATATCTAAATTTTCCAAATAGATGTTTTTATGAAAAGCTGAACAGTTTATATTTAACTTCGTTTAGTTATTCATATAATTTAGTTTTATTTATTAGCCTACAAGCTAACATTTGTACAAATTGCTACATTGTTTCGGTTATAGCAAATCTGTCTGTGTATAAACACAAAACATTTAGCTGAAGTGTTTAGAAAAGAAACTGTGTAAGAATAGTTAAACTGTTTAAAAATACGCCTAGCTAAACTGTGTACGAATGTTAAACTGTTCTTTGCTAATAGATAAACTAATGGCGAAAATACCACAAATATTTTTACTATAGCTAAACTGTTTACGGATAGCTGAACTGTATTTTAATAACATCTAAACAATTTTTTTATTTTTTTAATACTAATAGCTGAACAGCTTTTCCCCTAATGAGCTTTTCTCCTAGATTGCAGAGAGCTGAGTGTTCCGCTCGCGGTGTATATTCTCGAATGCTTGTCGAGAGCGTGGGCTCTCGTTACCGCTGAGTCTCAGGGCTTTGTGATTTTCACCGCTGGCGCTCGGGGTCTAATTCTGCTCTAATGGCTTTATAAATGCGCTTGGTGACATCGGTTAAAGGCGGCTGTTCTCGCGGGGCTGTGCGTGCGCCACAGATACGGTGGGGGAGTGGCGAAGGACATGTGTGTCAGAGGAAGCGAGATAAAATGTAATCCTTCCAACCCTGTATTCCTCATTTCTCTCTCTCTCTCTATCGCTCGTTCTCCTCCCTCTCTACACCCTCACGGCGCGGCCCTTAGCAGGTGGGACAGACCTTCCATCCGCGCGTGTGTATTTTTCTGTCAGTCGACAGTGGCTTGTTTTTCTAGTCTTCGTTCGTTCTTTCCCCTCCTGCGCTCCTACCTCAGACAGGAAGCCGCTCTCTCGCTGTGTGTGTGTGAGAGATAAGCCATGAGCAACGCGCTGAGCTGCCAGCGCTCTCTCTCTCTCTGTGTGTGTGTTAAGCTCCGCGGCGCTGCCAGAGCTCGGAAATATGACATGACTGCGCGGCAGAGCCTTTCAACACAGACCGCGGCAGCTGTTCCGTTTGTGTGTGTGTGTGTGTGTGTGTCAGAGCGCTAGAGAACGAGAGTTCACAAACTGAAACGTGGCACTCCATCTCAGTCCCAGCGCAACTGCAGTAAATATGCAAACGGCAAGTCGTTTTGCGCACGCTCTCGTTTCCATTTTCTCATGGGCTCGCACCTTCAAAACAAACCGTTCTTGGCTTGATGAAAATCCCGGGCGCCTTTGAGCGGTTCTCTCTGTGCGCGCGCGTGTGATTGAGTCATTTTGGCTTGCATTCAGGCATTAACCCATGCGCAAGTGGAAAAACCTGCGTGTTTTCCACAGTTGACTGTACGAGCGTGTCCGCTGGTCAGACTGTCCGTTCAAGGCCGCGTACTAAGGATTCCGTGCAAGCGGATCTTTTGATCTAGATGACGACCTGACGACCTTCAGGACGTCTGTGACCTGAAATAACCCTGTCACATTCATGGACTGCAACTTAATCTGATATAAATTCCCTTTCAGATTATTTGCACTCTTCATATTTTAGGGGAAAAAAATAGCAAAGTGTGAGTTTATTTAAAGGCATTGTTCAACCCCAAATTAAAGCTGTAATTTACCCCATAAAATGAAAGTAAATGGCGTTATCAATGTTGTTTTAGACATATATTCTGGTTAAAAACAGAAACCTACACAATTCTCTGGAACACAAAATAATTAATCATTTGGAATGACTTGATGGTCAATAAATTATGACAGAATTTACATTTATGGGTGAGCAATCCCTTTAATAGCAATAGTGTTCACGTGTGAATGTTTGCAGTTTAGTAACCAGCAGAAAGTGTGTGCATGTGTGTGTATACCGAGGGTCAGTGAGGCGTGTGTGTCGCGCCCTGTTTTGTCACTGTCTGCCAAGCCTGAGCAAATAGCAGGATACAGACCTTCAACTTTCAGAGCAACGGCAGTTATATCTCGCAGTCTCACCCACAGACGCCTCCAGACTGCCCAAAGTCTGCTCGCTGGCATTCGAATGCATATTGCTCTTGAAACTGGAAAGCATTTTCTTGACTTGGCAAGCACAAAACTGATTGGCTGACTTCATACAACTTCCGGTACAAAGGGCGCATATGGATTTTTTTTTCAGGTACTGGGTTAATGCAATGATTGCTTTTTGCCAAAGTTGTTTGACAGATTTCTTTTCATTTTGTTCCCTATTATTTAGGTATATTCTATGTAAGATACACCCGCCCTTAAACGGCATGTTAAAACAAACTGTGGTTTGCAAGCTGCTATTCCGTCAAAGGTCTGGCTGGGCGAGACATGTCACATTTGCGCATGTATCGTTCACACTCGTCCGCACGTTCAGTACCATCCTGGCCGGCTGTCAGGGAAATTCCTGATCCGTTAACGATGCACTTCTTCTGTGGAGGCCACCTCAACCCTTTTCCTCTGTTATCAGAACTCCCACTCCAGCCATGGCTCTCTCAATTAAAACCATGCTGAGGGAGTTTCGGCGCTCCTTCTTCCCCCTCCGCATATCCTGCTTTTTCTTTCTTGTCGTTTTTTGTCTGTCTCTCTCCCTAGCTGCTCATTTTCCGATACAACATGACGTCTGCTCAGTCTAAAGGCAGTTTTTTCCTGAGTTGCATGTAAAATTAGAACATTCGTCAGCACTGTGCGTGCATAGCCAGAGAATCATTAAGCAACCACTACACATTAGACTTAAAAAAAATAATTCACACAAAACTGCTTAAATTCTACAGCAGTTTTTGAACTGTTTCATAGAGTTAAAAAAGCTTTAGAATTATAGAGGTCTTATAATTATCTTGGAATTCTCTGACTCTTTATAAACTGCTTGAGAATTCCAGAATGGTTTATTAGCAGTTTTAGAATGCTGGAACTCTTTCTAAAATCCATTCCAATGGTCAATCAGAATTAAAACGGCATTAGAGTTCTAAAATTCTTTAATAGCTGTCTCTGTTTTATAAGATTTTATCAACTGCTTTCAAATTTCAAGAACTTTTTGAAGTACTTCTGTATTCCATAACTTAACTGCATGTGAACTCCTGAACTATTTACCAGCTGTCTTAGAATTCAGTGACTTAATAAAGAGTTTCAGAATTCCACAAATATTGAGCAACTGCCTGTAAATTCTAGAACTCTTAGCTGTTTTGGAATTCTTATAAACACCCATTCTGGATAGGTTTCTCAACTACCTCTGAATTAAAAAAAGATTGTCTCATACTGCATCAAAAGCCCCTTTTCAACTACATCGGATTTTTAGAATTTATCAGAAACTGCTTTAGAGCTCCAGATTTTTTTCAGAACTACCTGAGAGTTCTGTAACGTCCTGTAATGTCTTAAAGTTCTAGAACCTTAGAGTCTTAGTTTTTTGCCTTGAAGCTTTGAAATTCTAGACTTGAACTTGAAGTTGAATCACAGGTTTTAAGGGGGCTGCCAGCATCCGAATTTGACTCCAGACTAGCAGTGACCCAGACTGGTTTCAGTTCAGGTCTGCCTCGTAAAGCTTACCCTTCTTTTTCCTGTCCGAGTGTCTTTCTCCCTAAGCGAGCTGTAGTTCTTGCTCTTTTATTTTTTATGATGTGGTTGGGTTGACTAGGCTTTGAGGTTGTGGTAAAATGGTTGCACGTCGGGTTCAGTCTTGAGCCGGCCTGCGTCTTGTGGGATTGCTGTTGTGAAGGGGTTAAGTGTCTTGAATGATGCATTGATTGCAGTTGTTAGCTGGGAGTCATTTTAGCAGGGGACAGCGGGGGAGGAAACACTACAGCAAAGAGCAGTTCTGAGGAGAAAATCACGACACCTCTTTTTTCTCGCTAGGCTGTGTAACACGGCTTTATTGTCTGTTTAATGTAACACTCAGCTCTCCTGCCTGCAAACATCCCCACTGAGGAACTCCCTAAGGCAGGAGAGAAAGAGAGAGACCTTGCTGGAAAGGGAATGAGGCGATGGAAACATAAATGGAAATAGAGAAATTATCCCTTGAACCACGGCTCGCTTTCGGTAATTGAGTGTGATAGGTGTATGTTTTACCTTCCATGTGTTTTGGTCCACCTCTCCGGGCTGAGGGGAGCGAACATCCACACTGGAGTGAGAGTTTCCCATTTGGGCTCGTTAACGGCTCGGGTTTTTTTCAGTCGTGCCGGCAGCATGCCGTATCCTGGATACGGAGCCAGTGGGAAGCGCGAGGCAGAGCTGCTGGCAGCAGCATGGGGCAGATCGTACCACTGTGTGACTCTGTCGGGGAGGGGTTGAATGCGCTCTCTGAGACACTGCCAGGGTTGAAGTGCGAGTGCTACGCCTCCTGAATCCTAATGCCCTCATTCGTCTGAGCGCTGAGCGGACACCGGCCCTCCCCTCTCCAGGCCATCTGTGTGTGTGTGTGTGTGTGTGTGTGTGCGTGTGCTTGTTTTTGTTGCTGCCGTGCATGAGGAATCGGCTCGCGGTGATGGATGTGGGAGTTCCTTTAAACCCGAGCTTGCAGGAGAACTCTCCAATTAATTCTGCGAGGGTTCTCTGTAATTCCAGCTTCTTCCAGATATTGTTCTTAACCAGCGGATAGGAATGGCGGGAAGTGCAAATGGGACAATACATATTGATAACTTTCTGTGTTTCAACTACTATAATGCCAAATCGCAGAAATTTTAGTTAACCTATGGTATTACTTTTCTTAGCAAACAGACTTGCACTGTTTGCCTGATGGACGATATAATTGGCAAAATTGAAGGATGTTCTCAAATTATAGAATTTTAGGGTCTTTTGAATTGTTCCAGCACGGAACATTTTAACGACCACAAAGGCTACATTCTGAGCGATTGCTGACATGCTCCTTTGTGGTTGCTAGGGGGTTCTGAGCAGTTGTTTGGATGTTTCTTTGTGGTTGCTAGGGGGTTCTAGATTTGGCACAATTCAAAATAACCTCAAAATCAAATATCATTTGAGATCCTCCAAGCAACCACACAGCAAAGTTCTAACAACTGCTCAAAAAACCTTAGCAAACAACAAATCAATATGCCAATGACCGTTCGGAACACCCTAACAACCTTATAACAACATCCTTAGCATTTTACTGGGTAATTTTAGCTTGGGTTGATGTTGAAAGGCTTCTCTGGTAAGACTTCTAGACGTGTATCTAGGCACTAAAATACCTGAAAATATGGAAAAATTGTGGCCAACACCATCATTGTGGCAGCCGGTTTCGCACGGGCAAACATCGTTCACATTTCCCTCACCTATAAAGTCGCTTCTACACTGCTGCTTCTTGCAGACTCACACACACACACATGCACAGTGCCGTCTCAGGCGTCTCGTATAGAAAGTGAACAGCAGGCTTGGGGCAGGATTCGTCTTTAAAGCCCCTGATACCTCACACATCAATAATCAGCTCTGGGCGGAACTGTCTGCTCTCTGCCTGTCTCTCTCTTTCTCTGCGCTCTTTAATGGTGTTTAATGAATTTCATTCCTCGCTGCACCATAGTAACCGCTCGTCTTCTGTCTCTCCCCTGCTCGCTGTAGGAGGTGGTTTTGTACTGTCTGGAGAATAAAGTGTGTGATGTGAATCATCGGGATAATGCGGGTTACTGCGCACTCCACGAGGCCTGTTCCCGCGGCTGGCTCTCCATCGTACAGCACTTATTGGATCACGGGGCTGACATCAACTGCAGTGCACAGGACGGCACCAGGTAAACATGCATGCATTCATGATATCACCTAAATAGCAAAGCCTTACATGCAGTACTAGTTTCTGTGACTTCCTGTGCTGTCATCACACTGCGTTCGAGAGCATGTGCGTGCCGCCCCGGTGTGGATAATTACACGTGTGCACACGTGCTGACGCACGCACACTCAATGTCAGTAATTATATGTTTGGTAATAATGGCTTTACAACAACAGAAGAGGCCGAGAATCTTAGCTCGGATAATTACCGCAAGAAGAGCAGATTAGGCGTGTGAGATCCCTGTCTTCGCCATACACTTAAAAATCCAATTTCGTTTAGCGTTCCGATTCCTGTCGGATAGATGAATGACAGTGACAGGTTTTAATGACTGTTTTATTGAGCAATGCCAGCAGATAAAATTAAAGTAATTATGGACAAGTGAAGTTTCTTTCGACAATGACTAATAATAATTTACTCAATTTACTTTCTTAATAAAATGTCCTGGTTTTATTGCGAAATATTTCTCAGTGCATATTATTCTAAATAATATTTAATTATTGATTTAATAATTATAAAAATGATGTTTGTTTATTTTGTATTTTATAAAAAATAATATATATATATATATATATATATATATAGATGAACTCCGGGATTGTAAATTATGGGAAAATAAAATAAGTAATTATTTTCATGATCTAATCAAAATCTGATGTATACAATTAATATAAGCTGCAGTGTAAATGTTGTTTATTTATTTATTTTTGAGAAGTAAGTATTCTATCTTTTCCAACAGGCCTCTCCATGATGCTGTGGAAAACGATCATCTAGACGTGGTCCGACTGTTGCTGTCATGTGGCGCCGATCCGACTTTAGCTACCTATTCGGGCCGCAGTTTGATGAAGATGACCCACAGTGACATAATGGAGTGTTTTCTGTCTGGTAAGAGTGTGCTGTTCCTCTCTTCCACCTCTATTCCCAGAATTTCCCTCCTGTAGCAGTGGAAGGTTCGGCTCCGCTTGGCTATCTGGTTACTAAGCAACAGCTGGAGCGGAGGAGAAGCCTTTAGCACCGGCAAATCAGCTTTCCCTGAAAGGAGATTATGTGTGTGTGTTCGTCCGTGTCTTTATTTGGTCTTGTGCGGCATGTCTGTTTTGAAGGGTGAGCGGGTTTGTCGCACACAATAATATTTGTAAAAGCTGGGTTGTATTATTGAAATGGTAATCTGGATTTAATCTGGAGCCATCTAAGCTAAAATGGGTTATTGTTTTTATGGTTTTAGAAGCTTTTGACATCATTCTGACCCTTTGATTTTAAACGGCTTGCTGTGTTTTTTCCCGCTGTAGTATGATCCAATTTTTCAGTGTGCATGTGTGATTTTGGGGGGAAAATTTTCCGATACACCTCAAGAACAGCATATGAATGGTTTCAAGGATTTAAACTGGGTTTTAGAAATCTAGAATTAGCTTAAACGACTTTTAAAGCTACAGCATAGCAGCCCATCTGCCCAACTAGCAGCACCAAACAGAACTGAAACTTGTTCAAAAACTGTTATTATGGCAAACTCTTTCACCCTCTGTCATTGGTCGGAGAATTGGACAAATCCCGCCCCCAATTTATGCCACTGGTTACAAAACACTTGCTTCACTCTTAAAAACAAAGGGGATTAAAAGGTTCTTCACAGCGATGCCATAGAAGAACCATTCTTGGTTCCACAAAGAACCATTCAAAGGTTCTTTAAAGAACCATCTCTTTCTTACCTTTTATAATCTGAAGAACCTTCTTTCGCATCAAATAACCTTTTGTGAAACAGAAAGGTTCTTCAGATGTTAAAGTTCTTCTATGGCATCGTGGAGCACCTTTATTTTAAGAGTGTATGTCAGAATCAGAATTATTTTGAAACTTACATTTCAAGAAAAAATGAGTTGCTTTAAATGCTTTTTTTGTTGTAGAACTGTGCAATGTAATGCTCAACCTGTTAAATATACTGTTTGCCAGACCAAAGACTTTTCTCAACAGTTCATTTTAGTGTACATTTTTATGTTGAAAATAACCTATTTGTTCAAGAGTTGTTTATACCATTACAGTTTATCGTTAGCATAGCATTGACCTTGTCATTGTGCTGTTCGCCACCCATTGTGTGCAGAAGTAAAGTTTTAATGCTCAAGGTTAGACGTTCGCATGGAAAAAGACAAGCTGTGCTCCGGGTGCATGTGAAGATGGTATCGCAGGAGACGTGGCATTTACCGAGACGGCCTTTCCTGTGTTTGAGTTAACACTGACCCCTCTCGCCCAAGAACAGCCTCACCATGACTGTCCGAAGGAGACACTCTCTCTCTCTTTCAGTGACAGTAGTAGTGTTTTCCGAGGCACGGCTTGATTAATGGTCTGAAAGTTGAGAGCTGAACTAGAGGGCATTGCAAAATAATTTGAACACAGCCAGCGTTTGTTCTTGATGGCAGTCGCAAGTTCTTTCACCTCCAAAGCCGTCTTAATACGTATATGCGTGTGTGTGTGTGTGTGTGTGTGTGTGTGTGTGTGTGGATTAGCTTCAGGGCTGCCAGTTAAAGGGCAGCTCAGTCACATGGTGGAGTTTCACACTGACTGGCTGCGTGTGTGTTTGATTATGCATGAGTTTGTGAGGCAGGAAAGAGCTTGGCCTGGAAGCCAAGTGTGTGTGTGTGTGTAAATCAGCAGGCTTGTCCCGTTCTGCTGTCTGCTGCGCTGATTTAAAGACCCTCCCCAAATTAGTTTTCCCTCTGTGGAAGCCTTCTAATCAGAGTCTGTCTCTCTCTCTCTCTCTCTCTCTCTCTCTCTCTCTCTCTCTCTCTGGAATTGTTAATGGCTGCGCTGGCAAACGCGACTCCTGTCGCCGCTGGCTGTGCTTCGTAGCGCCAAGTGGCATCTGAGCGCGCAACCACACAATGCTTGCAAGAGCATCAGAGCCTCTGCTGTCTGTATAAGACTACTGTCGCTTGGAGAATGTGGTCTGTTTAGCACTTGCACAATATATCTATGGGTCATCATATCGGTGTCTGCCAAACATTAGCACTTCTTTCTATTTTATTGATATTTATCATTATTCTTGTAGCGTCTTCTATCATCTTATTTATGTATCTATTTTAATGAATTTAATTTATTATTTACTTTTATCGGATTCTAGATTGAGCAATTATACATCAGTTAGCACTTTTTGTTTATTATTAATAGTTTATTGATTTATTATTATTATTTTATGTGTATTTTCTTGAGTTTAGAAAAAGATTTATGCCGATTTGTCGGCTTCAGCTATTATAGAGGGGAAAATATTAGCTATCAGTATCTGCCAAAAATTCTGTCAGTGCATCTCTAGTTGCTTCCTGTTTACATCACTAATGGTCTCATCTCTCTCTCTCTTTCTCACTCTAGATTACTTTGCCGACCTGCAGGGCAGAGTGGACGATGACCCCGGCATGTACTGGGAGTTTTACGGCAGCGCAGTGTGTGGTGAGTACCACTTTCACACTCGAACACACACATATAGTCAGAAATGCACAAAACACCCACAGTAAGAGACGTAAGAAACAATGGAAAAGAGAAAAGAATCACGCAATCAGACAGACAGACGGGTAAACACCTGAAGGTAAATCTCTGTGTGAATCATCAATGTTTGTAGACAGTCATTGATCTACAATTGAAAAAATAGAAAAATAGCATCCATGGTATGCTTCTACCTCTGATGTTCGCTTGAAAGTATTTATATAAAAATCCCCTGTCTGCTGGGTGGTGGGGTCGGCACCACGGGGCAAAAATAGATGGAAGCATTTTTTTATTGCTCTTTTTTTATTTATTTTTACGAATTCTAGCTGCGTAGCGAGAGTTCCCCTGGCTGCCATATATCAGCAGATCGCTCAGTGTGTGTGTGTGTGTGTGTGAGCGGGCCCGTCTCCAGCTGGCCGAAAACAAACCCACTGCTACTGCACATTTTCCCTTGGATTCCTGGAATAAGAAGGGAGCGAAAGCCGGGAGAGAAAGGGAGGTGTGGAAGGGAGCTGTGCGGCTATTTTTGGGAGCTTTGTGCCACCTTGGAAAAATCCAAAGCGCAAGAGAAAGAGGTAGGCGCCTGTTTCGAAACTCCCGAAGGCTGCGCTGTGCCGCTAAGCGCATGCGAGGCAGTGAAATGGCTTCACACGCAGCTCTTCCCGCAGTGCCGCTTAATGGAAGAGAGTGCAAATAGGAGAGCGCGTTCAGAGAGCGATGTGAGAGCAGCGCCGTGAAAGCATGTCTCAGCGTGAATCCGACAGGGAGAGGGAGGGTGGGAGGGATTTTTGATGGGATATCATGGGAGCGGAATCCATTGCTAGATCTCAGAGAGTGTGTGAGTGTGATTCCATAATTCACACTTTCTCTCATTTCTAATCGATATCTTTCTGTCTGACTAACAGAGCCTGCCGACGACTCGTCTGGTTATGACATCCTAGCCAACCCGCCTGGACCTGGCGAAGACAAGGATGAACAAAGAGAAGTTTTTGAGTTTGAATTTTCTGACCGGCCGCTGCTGCCATGCTACAACATCCAGGTTTCTCTCTCACAGGGGTAAGAATATAAATCTTTAGTCTTGACTGACATTTGTCTGTAACTGCTTTTGTTTAGAATGAAACCAGTTATTTTATCGGTAGAGATGCTGGGAATTTAAACATCGGTTTCAGGTAAAAGCTGTTGAGAATTGTTCCAAATTGGCCATGGTACTAGTCTGAAAGATTGTAAATGCGGAATTTAGAGGAAATTTTGTTTCGAAGCAAGATGCTCGTAGTAATTTGTTGACGTTTGATAGCTATCGTTATCATGTTGCTTACAAGCAGGATATTCACATTCATGTGTCACTTAAAGTAAATTCTAGTAAAGTTATTTATCAGACTTCTATATCTTTGCAAACAAATTTGAATTGAACATTCTAAGAATGAAATGTTCCCAGGACATGCTAATTGTTCACCAGTAAGTTTAGTCATTATTGGATTATTGTTGATTGTACAAAGGCACTTTACCCTGATCTGAAAAATTGTGAATAAACATTTACTTCAAGAAAGGTGTTGGTAATTGTCATCAAAAGTTTGGTCGTCATTGTAGTAGCACAGATGTTTTGTTTGTACGTCAACTTATTGTTCCTGTGTGGCTCAGTGGTAGAGCATTGCGTCAGCTGCGCAAAAGGTTGTGGGTTTGATTCCCAGGGAACACACTTACTAATGAAAATGTATAACCTGAATGTAATTGTAAGTCGCTTTGGATAAAAGCGTCTGCTAAATGCATAAATGTAAATGTATTGTCGCAATTGCCGAATGTAGCCATAGAGCTTCCATTTACAAGTAGGACATTGATCCTCATTAATCAAAATTGATCATTATAAGAGAATAGCACATTATAGAATTGTGCATTATGAAGAATTGCATGGTTCAAAGTATTGTGCAGAATTCTTGTAATTAGGAAATTCTGATGTACAGTTGTCAGTTGTTGGCCACCAGGACATTGCTAGTTGTATGCGATGTTTCTAGATGATCGTTGAATGAGAAAATCCATTTTAACTGAATCTTAGAATTCATCAGTAGAGATTGAAGGGGCAGTTCAGCCAAAGATAAAAATTCTGTCATTAATTACTCCACCCTCTTATCATTCCAAACCCATGAGACCTTAATAAATTTTGGAACACACATTAGGATATTTTTGATAAAGATCTTTCTGACCCTGGATAGACAGCAACGGAAGTACCTTGTTCAAGGCCCAGAAAGTTAGTGAGGACAACGCTAAAATAGTCCATGTGACATCAGTGGTTCAACCTTAATTTAAGCTATGAGAATACTTTTTCCACAAAGAAAACAAAAATAACTTATTTCAATAATTAATTCTCTTTTGGGCCAGTCCCCGCCGCCATTCATGAGAGTACCATGTGCAGCCATCTTCTTGTAAACAAGGCGAAGCGCATCTGGGTTCTATGTCAGAATGCTGGCTCCAGGGTCAGCAGCACCAGACGCAAGCCTGGTACTCTCGTGAACACGCACCGGAGAATGAAACGAAAGAGAAGAATTGTTGGATAAAGTCGTTATCTTTGTTTTCTTTGTGCACAAAATATTATTCTCATAGCTTCATAAAATTAAGGTTGGACCACTGATGTTTTAATGATGTCCTGACTTCCTTTCTGGGCCTTGAACGTGCTGTCTATGCAGGATCAGAAAGCTCTCGGATTTCATCAAAAATATCTTAATTTGTGTTATGAAGATGAACGATAATCTTACGGGTTTGGAATGACATGAGGGTGAGTAATTAATGACAGAATTTCGATTTTTGGCTGAACTATTCCTTTAAGTCAAGTCAAAATTGTATCGTGACTAGACAAATTCCTGGTTTCCATAATAGCTGAACTGACGTGAGTTAGCTTTGACCTAGATGACAGGTGTTTCCCTTAAGAACTGCACGACTGCAGAGCGTGTCGACTGACAAACAGGGACGACATTAGTTTAGCGTTAGCAAAGACGTGAGGCCCATTGCACTTAAACAGAGCGAGGACAGCGAAAGCGTGTGCGAGAGAGACAGTCTAGTGACACGCTGCTAAACAGACACAGCTAATTACCTCCCACACAGGCTCTCGCTCTGCTGTTACCGTGCTCTGCTCTCTCGCCACCCCTCCCTCGCTCGCTGTCTCGCTCCCAGGCTCAGCTGCCGCGCTCACTGTTGTGTATAATCTTCAGTCTGCGCTTGTCTCTGGCCTTCCCCTCCCCCGTTCTCATTCGCCCTCGTTCGCTCGCTCTCTCGGCGCGCGGCTGGCTGATGCAGTATTAATGGCTTTCTGCTCTCCTCACATTTCCTCCCCCCTCTCGCTCGCCCTCTCTCCTTCGCTCTCTCTCTCTTTTTCCCTCTCCCACTCCATTCAGCGTTCCGCACTCCGCAAGAGCCACAGACCGCCTCAAGTGCCATCGATTGAGCGCTGCCTGTTACTGCTTTCCCCGCTGTGTATGTGTGTGCGCGTGTCTGATAGGCTCAGTCTACGGTCTTTGTGTGTGTGTGTGTGTGTAGCCTATTGTGTTCCTGGGCGAGTGAAGGCCTTGAGAATCTTTGTGTAATTTCTTCTAATTATCTGAATGTGCATCTGTTCTGGGGCAAGATTTTGACACGGTGTATGTGCACGTACATTTTTGTTTTGGTGTTTCTAACTTTGTGCACATGTTCTGACACATTTAGCCTTGACGATCACGTGGACTCTGCAAATTTGCACCAACTTTGCGCATCTTATTTTTTATTTTTCTATGAATAAAGTTAAGCTAAAATAACCAGTTTTTTTACTGCACAGTGACGCAAACTAGCAGAAAAACCTGGCTCTCTTTTTCAGCACATTAATCTCATTCTCTCATTCTTTTTCTCAGACCTAGAAACTGGTTGCTGCTCTCAGATGTTCTCAAGCGCCTGAAGATGTCTGCCAGAACGTTCCGTGCCACGTTCACGCACATCGAAGTAGTGACTATAGCCGAGGCGGAATTCTACAAGCAGGCGTCTCTGAGTCAGCTGTTCTCTTGTCCGGAGGAGCTCGAGGGATTCATGCCCGACAGCAAGGAACTATTGGATCTGGTGGAAATCAGCGCTGAGCTGGTGGCGCTGCTGGGGTCGTCACTCGAATGCTTGGACGACCGCTGTGAGCTAGTATCTAGACCTCGCTCATGAGCTTCTAAACATGCACGCACACTCATACTGACTCTCGGACGGATCCTTGGAGACCTGTGGAGGACTAGAAGCAAAAGAAAAAGGATATTCTGAGGCAGTTCTTGACATTTCTGGACTGGTGGAAAGGCGAAATTGGGTCCCAGTGCATCTGATCTTTCTGTTTGGCTTCGAGAAGGTTTCGGAACGTCTCTTGTGCTCTTCTCACATACTAATTCTCCAGGTGACGATGTAAACCTGTACATAGTGTACATTCTGCAGATATAGAAAGAGAACATACCTAAGAATTGGACCACTATCTCTGGCTAACTCTGAGATATGAAGCTATGCTCGCAATGAAGAACTTTGATTTAAAAGAGATGTTTTATAAATCGGAAAATCAGTATATATCACTGTATTTTATTTGTGTGGATTATAAATATATATAAATATAAATATATATATATATATATATGCGCTGCCTTTTGTCTTGTTTAGTCAGGTCTTTATTTTATAATTGCAGTTATGATGTTGTAAATACATAATCGGGTTGAAATGGGGTTTTAATCGTGATGTAAACGTTAGAGGATTTACAGAGGCCGGAAAACCCCTTCGGTTCTTCAAGTCAATTAGCGCACTTCGTCAGAGATTTTCCTTGCCTGGAGTAGACGTGTTTATTTTTATGGTGTCGACCAGTAACCAGTGTGGGATTTTTCGGTCTCCCGTGTTAAACTCTAATCTACAACGCTGTTTCGTACCCTGTACACAAGCTGTTGCTTTGACTAAGTCACTTATTTATGAGTAGAAATTAAGATATTTTAATGTGGCTTTTCTTTGTAAAATATTAAAGTAATTGTAAAATACTAATCTGACGCTTTGTTAGGCAAATACATGCTTGAACTTGTAAATAATGGGTTGACTATTTCAGTAACTTGTTTCTGATGTGTGTTATTATTGTTTTTTGGAGAAGTGTTCGGACTTTGTAATTACATACGCTATCATTTGTATTTATATTTTACAAAAAAAAAGTTCCTTTAAATAAATGGCAATTAAAGATTGTGTACATCTTGTGGTCTTCTTAAATTAGTCAAATGTACAACAAAACTGACCATATTTACTCACTGGTCTTATTGTGCTTGTTATATCAAAAACATTTCACTCTGAAATATGTTAATAAAATTGATGGGAATACAAGTTCATGTTGTTCGGCCGAATTGAGCGTGAGATTATATAGCTGCTCTGATTAATTCATGCACAAACGCCATGTTTATCACCATAATCGGAGATTAATGTCTAAATTCCATAGCGACATTTCTTCCATCAGATCAGCCCTATACAACAGAAGAGAGAGACAGCCACATCCTGTGCTGCTGGACAAAACAGGAAATGAAGAGTTCGCCGGAAATTAGAGGCCTTAGGCAGGAGTGAGTTTTTTTTGTTGTTGTTCTGATAGCAATACGGACATTATAGGCTTGGTTTACCTTCTTTAACTTTAATATAATTGTCACAATCCTTTCTACTAAGCCCTATAAACTTGAATCCCCTGCTTGTTTGTAAAGGAATGGTTCACCCAAAAGCAGAGAGGCACAATTTTACAGTGTTGCCAATTTAGCAATTTTGTAGATATAGTTTAGCGACTTCCCCGCCCCTTTTGAGACTTTTTTCAAAAGTTTAGGGGAAAATATAGCAACTTCTTGGACAAACCTTACCTATATTCTCATCTTGCCCACTGATCTATATTCATATTTATATAGATCAGTGAATTTGCTATTATGAAATTAACATTTCACTGACTTATTGGCCATTTAACTCTCTGATGTGTCAAATGTAACTCAAACGTTGCATGTAGCGTAATTGAGGACTGCGGACAGACTCAGAGCCACATACGCCCGCGCGCTGTGGAAGCTGGACTGCAGGGAAGAAATGTGGCCATCTAATTAAAAAACAATTAAATTACATTAGGCTTGGTAATTACACCCTCCCCCTTCCCCGGGTTCCGTGTTACGACGGTTAATCCGCTCTTTATCTATTAGTCAGAGCTGTGACATTGACGAGACTCGATTCTCAGAGCGCGCGAGAGAGATGCATCCACCTCACCTCGTCAACACTGACGCGAGACGCTATTTGCCCTGTTCTGACATTAAATGATTTTATACACAAATATTATATTTGAATTATTACTAATAGTGATTGTTATATATGTAATTGTATCAAACTTTTTATATATTTTATATATTAAGTCCAAACATAATATTACATTTTTTGTGCATTCCTGCGGTGGCATAAAACATGAAATGTATAAAAATGTAATAGTTTAACATAAGCTGCTCAACAAGATTCTCTTCACAAAGTTGCTCAATCAAGACATTAGTTGATCTGATAGAGAAAACTTAGACAGTAACTGTTGACAGTTTATGCTAATTCCGCTTACAACGCCTCTTGTGGAAATGCTGAGAGTATAATTATAGCTCATTCTTAAAACATAAGCAAAATTTATTTCTAATTGAATACGACAATATATAAGATTTTATTTTACATGAAAATTTATTTTGCCGACATTTGCTTGCTATGATGACTTATTGGTGCATATGACCCATTGGTGGAATTTTTGCACAGCATCATGGGTAATGTAGTTTTTCAACACAACGTTTACTTTAAAAAAAAATTTGTAAGTTTAAATAATATGAACAAATGGATTCAGGAAAATCACTGAGTAACAACCTCGGAGCTCATATCAGGTCCGTCTTTAAATGTTTATCGTTAAAAATAATCTCTAAAAAACAACAATGAAATAATTTACATTGCTCATGCGACCAAAATCACGTTTGTATAACTTGTATCCACAAACTACATCCATGTCGCTGATCCCTGGCCTTTACGGATATTTCGGCTCCTCTCCCGTGGCCTCGTGGAATAGCCTAGCCTATATCATGATTCATGACTACTCCAGAATCTCAAAAAAGTCATCCGAGTAGCTACTTTCACCTATTATTTATAGGCTACATAAAACTCATTAATGTTAATTTTTCCTTATATATTTTTTAAAAGTAGGCATATATAGTGCAATGTAAACGGTGTCACCGACAAACAGAGCACTGGGTAGGGTGTGTTATATTCAGGGGCAGACTGGGCATCCACTTTATTGCAGCTGTCGGAAGGTTTTGTGTGTGTGTGTTCCAAGGGTCAATGTTGTGCCCATCTCTCCGAGAGGGGTTTGGCATGGACACGCACATTTCTGGTTTGAGGGCAGGCAGGAAAAACGCTCTCTGGCGGATTAGGTAACCTCTACAATAATTAATTCTGCGAAGGGCCTTTCAGAGCACCGCATGCAGCTCTCAGAGAGAGAGAGCGAGGGAGGCAGGCTGAAAGGATTGCATTATTCTGCGCTGCGAAAGGAAATCAGAGAGCGCCGGTCTCTCGGGGCCTCGGCGGCGTGCTCTAATAGCTCAGCGCGATCTCTGCTAGGATATTGCTGCCCTCGAGTGTGTGTGCTGGTCGGCAAGTGGGGGCTGGTGAGCGTGTATGCCGATATTTTTAGGGAATACACAAAGGATATGCATTTGAGGATAAGATAATATGCAAAGAATGAGACACGGTTGACATTTTTGGATGCATTTGGTCGTAGGGCTGGGAATCGGAATTGGAGAAAATATGTGGAACCAAATGATTTTCATGACATTCGGTTCTGTTAACGGCTCTTGGACGCCTACGTTTTCCACAGCGCTACGGCAAATAAAATTGTTTTAGCTCTCAGTCTGAAATGAATGTGATAAAAGAAAAACAATAAATAGCAAACACCTTTCCGTTGCATTATCCTCGCTGCGCGACCAGCGATGTCCGATTCACGAAAACATTACTCTTATGAACAGGTTCTTTTTAGTGAATTGGTCCAAAAGACTCAGGTATCCCATAATTTGTTATGTTTACATAAGGATGAGGTGAGTAGCCTAATTTCGATTCTAAAAACAACAACTGAATAGCACAAATATTGACTTATGACTATGTACACCTGA
Source organism: Gymnocypris eckloni scoliostomus (assembly GCA_027564155.1). Lineage (NCBI taxonomy): Eukaryota > Metazoa > Chordata > Actinopteri > Cypriniformes > Cyprinidae > Gymnocypris > Gymnocypris eckloni. The sequence goes on along the minus strand of CM050418.1, from coordinate 3,000,826 downwards.
TTGGGCGGACACACAATAGTCCCGCCCTAAACTCACGCCATTGGTTGAGTTGATGTTGTTGTGTTAACTATAAGTACAAATGTATGTTTTACTTTAATCTCATCTATGTTTTTCCACAATTTTATTTGTGTAACAATGATAGTTTTATTTATAGCAAAAACATTTAATGTAGTATCATGCAGTAATTTAAATTACCTCATAAAAACAATATAATATAAACAATTTATAATAATTAAAATGTTTATTATATATAAAACAATTATACTGTGTGTATATATATTATACATACACACACTCAAATTATAAAGATTAAATTTGGCTGTGAAATTACCCGCAAAAGATGATTTAAAGCCATTATTGTGTTAAATGAGAAAGTATCAAGTAGATATTACAAATAGTAATTTTAGAAAGAAATATTTGATTTGATTCAACAAAATGTATTATACACAAACTTTTAACTACAAAAGGCCTAACACAAACTATGGAGCACAAAATAAGATAATTTGAGAAAAATCTCAGTATTTTTTTCATACAAGTAAAGTCTTTTTCAAATTAAAGATTAAATGAAATTATACTTTAAATAAGAAACTAAAACTAACTATAAACTACACTATAAAACTAAATATCTTTATGCGTCAATATTTCATTTGATTCCTTCAAACTGCTGATTCATTCAGGAAAGAAGTAAACGGTTCTGTCACTGGATTCATTCAGAAACTAAACAACTGTGTTGCTCACAGATGCATTATCAGTTCTGCGGTGGCTTTAAAGGTAATATTTTGTCTGCAAAATTGAGCAAAACAGACAGTGTTCTCTTTAAACTATATCACACAATATTGACTTACCTTTTTACTGAATTGTTGTATAAAATCACATTTAAACATTTGATATTTATGAAAAAAACAGCACTCGTGTGATATGCCTATTGCTCTCACTGGTCATGTGATAGCCTTTATCATATGATATAAATATGTGGCAAAACTCATACAGGGGCATTTTTACCCAAATATCTTAAATTTTAGGAGCATAACTGCATTTATGGAGTTGTTATCCTGCATCATATTTGTCAACAGTCAACTGTATGGAATGTGAGATGAGGCACAGGTCTGGGGGCGGGGCCAGTGAGTTAACTGCGTTAAAATATTTTAATTGCCTTATTTTTTCACAACTAACTGACAGCCCTAATATGTATACATACATAGACACACACACATATATATATACAGATTAATATATTTAGCATGTCACACTGCTGTAACTGCACGTCAACTTCTCACACACACCAAACAAACAGCGTAAGAGCGTGTCATGAGTGAATGGCCCTTAATGCCATCAGGTGCCGCTCCTTTAGTTTTCTCTGTATCTCACACATTCACACACACACACACACACACACACACTCGCAGATCGTGTAGGAGTTGTGCTCTCCAGTAGGTAACTGTGATCTTGCCATCTGTCTGTGCAGTCAGACGCTGGCAGCGGCCGTGGCTTGAGCGGTGGCGAGCTGGAACAAGGACGCGGGCACACGGCCAAAGTGAGAGAGACAACACACGCTATTCGGGTCTCAGGTTGCAGGAAACTCTCTGCTCGCTGCGATACCTCCAGCAGCAGTTATAAATCAGGTCTAGCACACAAACACGCATGCGCTCAGCAAGATCCACCTGTACATCATTATAGCTCACTCACAACAGTTTTCATAATATACACGCATGTGTTTAGAAAATACATCCACTGTGCAAAATAACCTTTTAATTAGAGGCTGCATGAAATTGCTTGACTAACGTGATTTTATGTCCTGTGTTGTTTGTACTTCCTGTTGACTTCCGGTGCTCATCAAAAGCTCATCTCTGTTTATTTTAAATCGGCAGTAACGTTTAGTTACTACATTACAGCCATGAAGAATGATTTATAATTTGCTAGTCAGTTCCATTTTCTAATATAGAAAGGGAAGTTCTCATTTTAGAGAGCGTTTGATTGGATGAAAATTTGTGTAGTGCAGGATGATGTCATCAGTACCTCTGCTTAATTTCCCTGGAAATAGAGTGGGGGAACTATGACGTCACTCTGTTGGCGGATCGGCTGTTAGCATGAAACTGGTTCCCTCGACAAAAAGCCAATAGGATTTTTCCATAGGCTTTTGGATTATCGCAAAATATAAGCTCTGTGTTCAATCATAGTTCATGAAACTTACACGTTTTGTCCATCACGATAATCTTCAATTTTTTTTTTATCTTTGACAAATTTTGAAGCCTAAATAAAAGCGCCAGAACTGAAAAGCTAAACTTAGGCTATAAACGAACTACAGTACCACGGTCGCTCGCCTTCAACGTCACCAGCACCGCGCTCCTGACAACTATTTCAAACTTATTTCTAACGTTCAGTGAAACTTTTTAACTTATATTAATCCACGCTACATGAACCGTTTCATATAAACTGGAATAAATACTAAACTAGGAAACTGAAACTGCCAAACTAAAACTTAAATGAGACATTAATATTAAATAGTAGGCTATAGTGAATAAAGTAAATAATCATAACAGAAGGACATATGAAAGCACGTATTTCTGCACATTTCCAAATAAAATGCATTAAAATCAATATTTCCTTGATTAATATGAATTAAAAACGTATCACCGCATATTCAATGTTTTATATAACAACAAAGAGAGCAAGTTTTTGAATATGGTAAGATTGATCTTATTTTAGTGAACTAAGCACCACATTTATTTATTTATTTAGTCTTTTAGCAGACGCTTTTATCCAAAGCGACTTACAAATGAGGACATTATAGAAGCAATCAAAACCAACAAAAGAGCAACAACATGCAAGTGCCATTACAAGTCCTGGTACAATTCAGCTCATTCTGTTAAGGTGGGTACACAAAATATTATTTTATCCTTGCTTCTAGGTAATCCTCAATCTATATGCTTTCTAACAGCTTCATGTGGCCGTAAACATTTAATTTTATTGTGGCTTTAAGCACTATGCATCATTAAAGTTTCACTTTCACCACATAAAGCCGGTAAATGTGGTGTTTACATGTAATAATCATAATATGAGGTAATATTTACCTTATGGTACGAACCCAGAGCCTCCGCACTAGTAAAGTTAGAGATAAAACGAGCATGTTCCATCCGAAGCCTTGTGATGCATTTCGGGACAAAGTAAAAAAAACTAAAAACATTGTCGAACAACAACATAAAATGCGGGAAACTATTAATTGGTTATTCTATAATTAATTGTATTACAAATTATACTACAACTGGAAAATACTGTAAATTGATAAAGTGCTCGGTCACTTCGGTGTGATCACGTTTAATGTCTCCGACAGCGCATGTAGTCCCATTTAGCAACTTGTTAGCAACCGTCTTTTTTAAGAAATGTAACAGCTTAAAAAATCTTGAGTATGGTGTAACTGGTGTGTTTTATCTCATAGAATAAAACGTAAAAGTATCTTGAGCTTGTGTGAACCACGGACCTTATTTAAGGGATTTAACCAAAATCCCATTAAAAAAAAAACATTGAATCTGGGACGATGGAACCGGAAGTGCTAAAATGCTAAATCGCTTATGGGTTCTCTTTCATAGGTGAACTCAACGCTGCGTTGAACGCTTCGGGAATGCCCACTGCGTGACCGAGTCTGAACCCATATAGAATCACGCCAATTCATTGGCTGATGGCGCGACACCATCTCTGACGCAATGACGTCGTCAGGTCATACTGGCGAACGCGCCATCCACTCCTCAGATTTCTCTGCCTTCACGAAGCGGTCACATTACCCTTCGTTGTTGCGATTTCTGACCCAACTTACCTTTTTGCGATCATCCATCTGCACTTCGGCGACTGCCTCAGTGGAACTTTGTTCTCCTCGCGGTGAAGTGCCATGGAATATCGCCGTTGTCAACCGCCGTGTGCGCGATTCATTCCTCGCTATGACCCGCACAGATAAGTAAAATTATATGTTTCGGGTTCATGCATGCGGTTTATGGGATTTGAATGTAATTTGTGAGAGTCTCCGTCTCATAACCCTCCGCTCTCGGCTTGAGGTGTGTGAAAAGGAGTCATCAATTCTCTTTCCCCGTCGCGCTCCGGAGGCCTCCGCGGCTTCTCGTGAATCCGCGACCTGGGGTTCCGGATGTTTAGCTCGAGGAGACGGAGAGTGAGCAGACAGGCCTCGTCTTTCTCTCCCTCCTCACCAGAGCATGTGCGAATTCACCGGTTGAATTCACGCAGGATTATCTGTTTCCTAGCCCTCCATACGATGGCCATCCTTCAGGCCTACCAGGCGGACGTCCTCAAGGAAATCTGAGGGGACTGGTCTGACTCTGGAGGCTGTAAAGGAGCTGCAGAGCCACTGACTTAGCTCTCAGAGCCACTAAGCACACCGCACGCCGTGGGGCGCCCCTATGGCGGGTTCGTGGCCGCAGAGCGACATTTGGCTAAACCTCAGAGGAGAGCCGTTTCACCGCTACGGGCGAGGTCAGACCGCAAAGCGCTTTCTGCCCGCTTCAAACGTGTTCTCCTCACTAAAACCGCCACAGCCACCCCTAGGGGCTTGGCGCGGGACGAGTTCATCCTCATTTATTCTCGGTCTGGCAGTTGGGGGACGCGTTGTCTTTCCCCCGCTACAGTCCGTCCTTTTGCCGCCGGCGGGCCGCGTGTGTGGGGACACAGTCGATTCTCCCCTGCAGCGTTTGGACCCCGTGCTGGCCACCTGTCAGTCCAGCACTTCACACTCCATCAACCCGGACAAGGACGCCAAGGGCTCTCCTTCGTGGCGGAGGGTGCCGCTGCTCACGATTCGGTCCGGCTACACACTTCAGTTTGGGGAATATCCCCCCCGCCTCGACGGTGTAGCGTGGCCACACAATTTAAAGTGTTCGTTCGGGCGCCAGACAGTCTAAATAGCGGTCACAAAATATATATATGTATAAATGACCCCACTCAATGCTTACCAAAAAGAAAGGACTCTCCAAAAACAAATTCAAAATGTTGGTTATTATTTAAATTCGTTCATGCATACAATTAACAAAACAATTCGTTCGGGGTAGTCATAGACAACAATCCCCATACAAAAAAATACTTTGGATCACAGTTTCATAACGACAAAAATAAAAGTATTAATAATCAAACAAAGTTTCAAAGAACAACTTATATATAGGCTATAGCTTATGGGTAGGGACTTACAATTGTTATGAAAGGATGCGGGTCGACAACAGCTTTAAAAGCGTGAAAATAGTACCTTTGATCTCTTTCTTATTGTGAGATTCAAAGGAGGATTGAATGCAGGAATAACTTGGTCAGCAGTCGAGTTAAAGGAGTAGAAGTAAAACCCCAAACCCGCTTTGGCGTGGCAGATCACTCCGGTGTTTTCCGTTTCGATTTCCTCAATTTCTACTTGTGCCGAGACTGATACACCCAAAGATACCAACACGATCTCCCTGGTGTATTCCCCAAGGATTGAAACTCAACCGACAACGGTTCCTCTCCAAAGACGATCCCAATTCCATGCAACTGCACCGCAACTCACTTCCGCCATTTCCACCTGGCTCTCTCTGCCGTGACTCGACTTCCTCTTCTTTTCCCTACCTGTTCTATTATTCGATTTACCCGTTCGGTCATATTAGTCTGGGGATGATACGCGGTGGTGAGTTTTGGAGTGACCGTCCACTGTCCACAGAGTTCTTGAAACACAGCCGAAACAAACTGGGACCCCCGATCGGAGAGGATGTAGGTGGGGACTCCCCATCGTGTAAAGATTTCTGCTCGGAGGATACGTGCTATGACTGATGATGTTGCAGCACGCATGGGAAAAGTCTCTACCCATCGGGTATGATAGTCCACAGTCACTAACACATACTCATTCTGTTGAGAGCTGCGAGGAAAAGGACCCATAATATCCACTCCTAACATCTCATTAGGACTTTAAACCCTGTTTTCTTGCATTTTTCCTGCAGGTTTTCTGTTGTCATATTTCAGGACCTGGCATTTTTCACAACTTTTGATGAGCCTTCTCACCTCGGACCACATCCCCGGCCAGAACGCAACTGCATGAATTCTTTTGTAGGTCTTAAAAATTCCCAGATGACCACTGAGAGGATTCTTGTGGTAAGCTTCGAACACCTGAAAGGTAAGGGATGATGGAATGTATATGCGGTAGTGACATTGTTGATCAGTTACATGCATCTTTCGATACAACTTATCCTCCAAGACTGTATATTTCTCCTCAGCTTCTTTGTTCCCCTCTGCTACGGCCTTAAACAATTTCTCAATCTCAGGATCCCGGTGTTGTTCTTCCCAAATGAAGTCGGCAGTGAAAGGGAGGTCATCCTTCTCTGTCTTTGACGAAAACAGGACACACCCAGTGGTGGCAGGAATCCGGGAGAGAGCGTCAGGAATAACATTGAGCTTACCCTTACGGTACTCTACTACGAAATCAAATTTCTGTAACCTCAGGGCCCATCTTAGTAGACGATTTGTGGTTTTCTGGGAAGTCAGGACCCACTGCAATGCGGAATGATCTGTGATTACAGTGAATAATTTTGTTCCAAATAGTGTTGCCACTTTTCTAGGGCCCACACAACAGCGAGGCACTCTTTTCCGTAGCAGAATAATTTGTTTCCGACTTAGTTAAGGTTCTGCTAGCATATGCGATCACTTGTTCAGTATCAGGTCCTGATTTCTGTGCAAGAACCGCTCCAAGACCCGTCTCGCTCGCATCGGTATACACCGTGAATGGAAGGTTTTGTTTAGGATGGCCAAGGACTGGATGTGAAGTCAAACATGTTTTTAGTTGGTCAAAAGCCTGTTGACATTCAGAAGACCAAATGAAAGGACGTCCCTTCTTCTTCAAGTCATTCAAGGGTTCTGCGATCTGTGAGAAACCAGGAACAAAACGATGGTACCATCCAGACAACCCAAGAAATCTTTGTACCTCTTTGAGGTTTTTGGGGACTGGATAAGACTGAACGCTCTGTACTTTTTCAGGATCTGCTGTGATACCCTTGGTACTCACAATGTGCCCCAAAAACTTGATTTATTTTAAGCAGAATTTGCTTTTCTTCATGTTGATTGTGAGACCTGATTGATGTAGTTTGTTAAACACCTTTTGGATGTCCACGAAATGTTGGGATACAGAAGAGGAGTAGATAATAATGTCATCTAATTAAACAAGACAACAGTAACCCCGTAACTTTCCCAAAACCAACTCCAATAGCCTCTGGAAAGTAGCTGGAGCATTTAAGTGATAGAGGCCAGATGGGGTTATGAAAGCAGTTTTAGACTTGCTCTCTGGGGCCATTTCCACTTGCCAATACCCACTGTTTAAGTCAACTGTTGTAAAAATGACCGAACCAGCGAGGGACTCTAGAATCTCTGCAATTGAAGGAAGAGGGTAAGCGTCATTTTCAGTGAATGAGTTGAGCTTTCTGTAGTCCACACAAAATCTATGCCCACCATCTTTCTTAGGGACCAACACCACAGGAGAAGACCAACCAGAATGTGATGGCTCAATAATACCTGAAGACAACATCTCTTTAAGCTGTTCCCTGATTATGGCCTGTTTCGTTGGAGACATCCGATAGGGTTTTTGTTTCATGGGGACATTGACTGTAGAGTATATTTGATGTTGCAGTACCTTTGTTCTGCCAGTTGTATGAGTGCATACCTCAGGGTTTGATTGTAGAAGTTCCCGCAGTTGTGGCTTTACAGATTCATGTAGTTGGGCTGAGGAAACAGCTTGATCTATATAATCTTGCACATTTAGTCGAATCACTTCCAACGAGCACATGGGCGGTGGAATGGAGCTGATAAGACCAAGCTGATGTTTGTTTTCACATCTTTTGCTGTTCTTATTTCCAGATCCTTTCCATCCCGACACCCAGGCATTGCCAGGTTGGAAGGGATGGACAACAGAAGGTGTGTTTTTGAAACCGTACACTTGATCTGCCACGTTTATTTGCAATTTGCTAATAAAAATGAAGTCAAGACCTATGACAATTCCATATGCAAGGCTTTTGGCGGGAAGTACAGCTGCAGGAATGTTGATAACATTTCCATGTAGATCAATCTCTAAAGTAGTCCAACCAAGAGGTGACTCTGATTCCCCATTGGCTAAATACAAAAGTCCATAAGTCCAAGGCCTAAGACCTTCATTTGCACTATTCAATTTAGCCCAGATATCTTCATGTATTAAGGTATAGCTGGCCCCTGTATCAAGAATAGCCTTTCCATACCAAGACTGTATATGTATGGGCACAAGAAGTTGTGGTGGAGCTGAAGTGTGTGAAGATGTCCCAATCTCTTTCTTACCAGCTTGCTTGGACGTCACCGCTGATGCGGAGGATTTACTGAAGTGTGCACTGGTTTTTACATTTTCAGATCTTTGCTTATTATGCTGATTAACAAATTGAGAAGAGGTAGAAGTATACTGAGGACATGAACCAGGAGAATGCAAACCTTTGCAGCGCCAACATAGAGGAATCTTTTCGCCTTGCTGACTTCCAGGGTATGCTCCTTTCTGCATTGAATTTCCTTTTCTCGCCTGAAGTTTCCGTTCATACTCAAGCTGTTGATCATGGTCTCTCTCCAATTGATGACCAAGACGTACAAGCTCATCCACATCATTTACTCTTCCACGGAGCTGACTGGCAAGGTATGGTTTTATGTGTTTCACAATTAACTTCACAATGTCTAACTCTGTGAGATCAGGATTCCATCTTGTGCAGAGAGCTCTGTATGAATATGCAAAATCTCTGATGGATTCATTTTCTTCTTGTTTTTTAGTTCGAACACGTTCAGCGAGTTCGTCCTCATAGTCTTCAGACAGAAATGCTGACACACGAAGAGGCTTTGAATTCGTCCCCAAGATGTTACTTTGGTGCGAGTTATCTCCCACCAGTCTCGAGCCGTACCGTGGAGAACAGTTCTGAAAGTAGCAAGAATGTCAGCGTCTACTAAGGGATGTAATGCAAGAAAATCATCACACTTAGATAAATAAAGTAATGGGTCAGGATCATCTCCTGGTCTCCCATATGTAGGGAAGGTTAGTCTGATGTGATCAGTTTTGGAAACTGGAGTAAAACCAGAAACAGCAGGCATTACCATAGAACTGCTTTGTGGAAAGGATGCTGCTGGCAGAGTTATTTGCTTGATTCGGTCTTGTATTCCCTCCATTTCACTCTGGTGAGTTGCAGCGATTGAATTCACTTTCCCACTTACATCATCCAATTTTGTAGATAAGACTTTTAACATTGAGGAACAGTCGCCCAAGCATTTAACCAGTTCGACGTTCTTTTCTTCAAAACCCTTCTGTGTATCTTGTAGCTCATCCTGAAATTCAATTTGCATCTGTTTAATCATAAATCCAAGCTCAGACACAATAGAAACTTTGGCTTTATCCACTTCACTTGAAATCACAGCTTTATTGGCCTTCATGATAGTATCCATTTCATGGTCAAACTTGTCTTTACTAGTTGATACTATTGTATGAAGGTTCCGGAGACTTTGTTCCGTTTGTTCAGTGAGTTTATTCAATTTTGACTCAAGATGAAATTGACTACGTTGTACCTGTTTCGTCAGCTCATTAAAAACTTTATCCTGTTTCTGTTGCAGTTTGTTTAGATGGTCATGGGCCTGATCAGTAAGCTGACCCAATTTCCTTCCAGGGGTAGGAAGCACAAACGGAAGATCACACTGAGCGGAATCAGTAGAACCACCTTCACGTGTAGAAAGCACCACAGGAGGTTCATTTTGGTCTTCCCAACTTGGTTTTACAGATTCAGGAGATACCAGGTCCATTTCTATAGACTGTGAAATGGAGGAATTTTGGGACTGATTATGTATTTGGGACACATGACTTATGATACGGGAGGGGTGCAAAAGGGGCACATATTCAGGAGTAGAAATATCAGGGGGGAAATGTTCCAAGTCTAATGAGGCAGAGAAGGCCGGGAACATCTAGGGGAAAACATGGCCAGAGGAAGAGAAGGAAAAAAAAATACAATACAAAGCAGCAATTCCTTCACACACCAGAATGCACTCAATGTAATGTACACTCCTCAACATCAACCAGCATGTATTCGAAATTGTTCACAAAAGGTATCTTGTTTTTTTTGACACAGTTTTGGATATAGTGGCCACCCTTTGCAAAAGTCCTCTCCTATTTTTCTATTTTAGCAACGTTATTTCGTTCCTTTTTTTCCTCCGTTAATTCAGTTCCAGTGTTCATCAAATAGATCATCAACATATATCAAGAAAGTTCAGTTCCAAGTTACACACATATGTGTCAAGTTCACCATTCAAGTCAGACACTTAAATGCCAAGTTCATAGTTCGAAAGTCCCTGTTTGGGCGCCACTCTGTAGCGTGGCCACACAATTTAAAGTGTTCGTTCGGGCGCCAGACAGTCTAAATAGCTGTCACAAAATATTTATTTATCTAAACGAAAATCATAAAAGATGATGGGGAAAAAGGCGAGGGCTGGAAATGGAGATAAAAATAGAACAGGTAGGGAAAAGAAGAGGAAGTCGAGTCACGGCAGAGAGAGCCAGGTGGAAATGGCGGAAGTGAGTTATGTGCAGTTGCATGGAATTGGGATCGTCTTTGAGAGGAACCGTTGTCGGTTGAGTTTCAATCCTTGGGGAATACACCAGGGAGATCGTGTTGGTATCTTTGGGTGTATCAGTCTCGGCACAAGGAGAAATTGAGGAAATCGAAACGGAAAACACCGGAGTGATCTGCACGCCAAACGGGTTTGGGGTTTTACTTACTCCTTTAACTCGACTGCTGACCAAGTTATTCCTGCGATTCAATCCTCCTTTGAATCTCAAAATAAGAAAGAGATCAAAAGGTACTATTTCTACGCTTTTAAAGCTGTTGTCGACCCCACATCCTTTCATAACAATTGTAAGTCCTACCCATAGACAAAAGAAACCAGCTATAGCCTATATATAAGTTGTTCTTTGAAACTTTGTTTGATTATTAATACTTTTATTGTTATGAAACTGTGATCCAAAGTATTTTTTGTATGGGGATTGTTGTCTATGACTACCCGAATCTAATTGTTTTGTTAATTGTATGCATGAACGAATTTAAATAATAACCAACATTTTGAATTTGTTTTGGAGAGTCCTTTCTTTTGGTAAGCATTGAGTGGGGTCATTTATACATATATATATTTGTGACAGCTATTTAGACTGTCTGGCGCCCGAACGGTTAGAATGGGTGCGATCCACCGTCGCGCCATATGATCACGACGGACGATCAATGACAGGCTGGGGCGCGGTCTTGAAGGCAGACCGGCGAAGTGGAGTGGAAGGAAGAGTTCCTCTCTTGGCATATAAACTGCCTGGAACTCAGGGCTGTCTTCCTGGCTTTGAAGTATTTTCTCCCCGTTCTCGGGGGGTATCATATCATAGTCAGGACGGACAATATGGCGGTTGTGTCCCACATAAACCGCCAAGGAGGTTCACGGTCGCGCACCCTGGACAGGCTTGCGCGCCATCTTCTCCTTTGGTCCCAAGACAAGTTCCTCTCTTTGAGGGCGGTTCACGTTCCGGGAGTACTGAACCTGGCGGCCGATTTTCTGTCGAGACAGAAGCTCAGGCCGGGGGAATGGATGTTGAACCATCAGACGGTATCCCAGATCTGGGATCTGTTTGGCAAAGCGGAGGTGGACCTCTTTGCTTCTCAAGAGTCATCCCAGTGCCCGCTCTGGTTCTCCCTGAGTTTCCCGACGACTCTGGGCATAGATGCGTTCGCCCACCCATGGCTGAATGTCAGTCTGTATGCGTTTCCGCCAATAAAGCTGATTCCAGCAGTACTATGCAGAGTGAAGGTGAGCGGTGCCCATCTCCTTCTCATAGCCCCATTCTGGCCCTCCCAGACCTGGTTCTCGGAGCTAACTCCCCTCTTGTATCAGCCTCCTTGGGAGATTCCAATCAGGCGGGACTTACTGTCCCAGCTTCAGGGCAAGATCTGGCATCCTTAACCGGAGCTCTGGAAGTTGTGGGTATGGCCCATACAGGGCCAAGGGCTGTGATTGATGGTTTGCCTGCCGAAGTTCAGGAAACCATAGCCAGTGCCAGAGCCCCCGCTACTAGGAAGCTGTACTCTTCCAAGTGGGGCGCTTTTGAGTCTTGGTGTTTGACTCGTGCAATTGACCCAGTTAACTGCCCTGTTGGTCCAGTGCTGGAGTTTTTGCAAGAAAGGCTGACAGCGGGGGCGGCTGCTACCACCCTTAGGGTTTATGTAGGCCATTGCGGCTCGAAGAGAGCTGGATGAGATCCCCTTGGGGAGACATCGGCTGGTCTCCGCCTTTATGCGTGGGGTCAGACGCCTTAGGCCGGTTCGCCCCATGGCAGTTCCTTCTTGGGACTTGTCAGTCGTCCTCGAAGGACTAGTGACGGCCCCTTTCGAGCCCTTAGAGTCAGCTTCGGATCGGATACTGACTTTTAAGGTTTTTCATTTGCTGGCGCTTACGTCACTGAAAAGAGTTGGAGATCTGCAGGCTTTCTCTTGAGACGTGTATGGACTTTGCCCGGGTCTAGTCAGTTACCCTGCGGCCTAGGCCGGGTTACATTCCCAAGGTCTTGTCCACGCTGCTTCGATCTCAGGTGCTCAGGTGGAAACTCCCTTCACCTCTTAGTCTTCGGGCGCATTCTACTAGGGGCGTAGCCTCCTCTCAAGCTCTTTTTAGAGAGGTACCCCTGGAGGATATTTGTGTTGCGGCAGGATGGTCCTCTCCGCACACCTTTGTCAGGTTTTAAAACCTTGACGTTGATACGGCTCCAGGTTTTCAGGTCCTGTCTGTTTGAACCGACCGTACATTGTTGGTTCATTATTGGACCAGATAGGCAGAGAAATCTGAGGAGTGGATGGCGCGTTCGCCAGTATGACCTGACGACGTCATTGCGTCAGAGATGGCGTCGCGCCATCAGCCAATGAATTGGCGTGATTCTAAATGGGTTCAGACTCGGTCACGCAGTGGGCGTTCCCGAAGCGTTCAACGCAGCGTCTCGTTCCCTATTCAGAGAACAAGGGTTACGCGAGTAACCCGAGACGTTTTCCCCTACAAAGTGACATCATAGTTCCACCACTCTATTGGAGGATACATTTTAGATGTGTATATCCGCTAAAAAATTATTAGTGAATGTTCAAAAGTACACTAGCATATAGATTAGTCTTAACGCTAACAGACATGGACTAAAAGCTGCAAACTATTTTATTTAAATAACATGAAAACCAATGAATGGTTCACAAGATCAAGAATAAACTTTAAGAAAGTATCTACTGTTGATTCTGATTCCATTTCATCTTTGAACCATAAAAATTGTGTGCACGAGGCAGTCAGATGGTTTTAAGACTTTACAGTACAAGCACATTTGGCTATCGACAAATCTGAGCACACACTCCAATTTCATGCTCTTGTGCGCACACACGCTGACTAATTACTGCACTGGAATGTTACCCGACTTTTCTGGGCTGCGTCGGTTTAAAAAGATTTGTGTCGTCCCTACTTTCATCCCACGAGGGAAAGAAAATCTTGTTTCTGTTTTTGCCTGTGCAGTTTTATTCTCTCTCCCCGAGTGGTTTGTGTGTGTACGGGCGCGTTTACGACTAGTATGTGTGTGAATGTGCGTCAAGGGCAGCAACCTTGAGACCGCATCTATAAACACGGTCATGTGGGCCGCCTGAAGAAGCCACTTGTGCTATCTCGACTGCTCTCAGATGAATACAAGCCATAAGGAGGGGGGTAGCAGATGTGATAGTGAGAGGACAACGAAATACACAAAATACTCTCGTTTCTCCGGCCTTGCTTGCCTTGTATTGGCACGTTAGAGTTATAGAGAAAACTCACAGTTCATGCTTCTCTGCAACAACAGTCCAAGCTCAGCATACAAAATAAAGCTATTGGGTTTTATTTATTTTTTCAGAAGTTGAGTATTCAATTTCAATGATACAACAGATGTTGAGGCCTTTTCAAGGAATGCGTGCTGTTATTTTTTAAGTGTTCACTTTCACTTGGTGGATAAAAAAAATGAATAAAGAAATTTCATGGACACTGAAGAAAAGGCCTGAGGCATATCTAGAGACTACAATATAACAGAAACTTGGAGTAATTTATTTAAAGAAAACTATATGTATCAAATATATATTATCTGTACATAAGGTTGCTATGACATCTACATTTTAGAGAACAGAGACATTTCTGAATGATCTACCACAGCAGAATACTAGAGTAAGTCATATTAGTAAAAATATTAAATACAAGTCCCCAAAAGTATAAATACAATAGAGAAAAGATACAAATTAAACAAACTTGATTTTTATGCAAGTCTAACATATTCAGTTAACAGCCTACTACACAAATTGTATAATCGAATGTAAAATACACAGAGATGGCAAAAGTATACACATCCTTCACTCAAGTAGAAGTAGCCTACAGATACTCATATTAAAAATACTCTGTTAAAAGTAGAAGTACTGACTACACTTTTTTACTCAAGTTAAAGTAAAGAAGTATGGGCTGAACTGGGCTCTGATATGTACTTAAATAAAAAGTACCCATTACTAAAACCTGTTTTAGTGTCACGCTGGTAACTGGACCACGTTATATTGACATATTAAAACAAAATAACTTGCATTTAATATATTGTTAGCTAATGAATGTATCATGACTAAACAACCATCACGTAGAACAGGGCAGGACTGGGACAACATTTCAGGCAAGGAAATCTCACACTCATCCAGGCCATCCCATACACCCACAACAAATTCTGAAAGCACGGATAACCCTTTTTTCATTATTTTTTGTATGGCCATCACATAAATAAAAAGGTTTAAAACCTTAGGCTGGGCCATGCAAAATAATTAAAGGTTCTCTTGAACTGCACCTTCACTTTAATTTTCCTTTTCAGTCTCTTCGTGTTCCATTATATCTCTCTACATGTCGCTTTGTGTCTATTTATTTTTTTCATAAATTTTCTTGTATATGTAACTTTTCCCATCAGCCATCTACTGTTATGAACAGAACTGTCTCCACCTTGTTGCAAAACAAGCACCTCATTGTATTCTGTTTGCAATAAAAATAACTTTATTTTAGTTCAATTTAAAGTATCACATTATGACAATGTGTTGTTGTTCTTTCTTATAATGGCTTAAATATTATAGATTTAATGAAACTATACTCTTTAAATTGCCTAAATGTCAAAATTAGTGCAATATTAATTACATCATGACAATATATTTAAAGAAAAATCCTAATACTGTACATGTTATTGCATTATCATTAGTCATATTTTTCTCTTACCAAAATTAACCATGGTTTATTACAGTAAAAGTTTTTTTTTCTTTTTTGTCAGATTGCTTACAATCAGTTTTAATTTTGTCTGCCCTAGTTTTACTACACATTTCATGGTTCGTGGTTAGTGTATGTCTATGGTTAGTGTAGCAAAACCATGGTTAATTTGTTGTTACCCTGGTTTAACTAGTAACCATGGTTTGATTTTTTTGTAACGGTTGTGTTGTTATCTGTCCCAGCTCCCTCTAAACATATTATAAAATATGTTTTAGAACATTTGTCAGCTAAATTACTACTGTAACTTTACAGTAGATAATAATGCTGTTCTTTATCACACAGAATTTTGAGTGATGATAGTAATTTAGTTTACAGTATTAATTATTATTAATCATATGGCTGCTAGCCTGCTACTGCTAAGAGTTGCTAGCAGTTTCATTCTTAACCAAGTAAATAAACACAAAAATACAGCCTATTTACAGATGAATCTGACCTGCACTTGAAGTCATGACCAGGTCAGTAGTTTGCCTCTCTGATCCACTCCATTCTCCAATCTCTTGCATTGATTACTCTGGTAATGTTAGAAACCTTTTGCGCACGTGAGCCGAATCGCGTTGCCTGTCAAGACTAACCGATTCATGATATTATAGATTTGTTATCGAATGGTGATCCACCAAAACTAAAGTAACGAGCCTGGTTTGAAAATATAAGAAGTAGAACGTCCAGCTATTTGTGTAAAAATGTAGGGAGTAAAAGTAGTCAGAAAAATAAATAGTGAAGTAAAGTACAGATACCAGAAAAAAATCTACTTAAGTACAGTAACGAGGTATTTGTACCTCATTACTTTCCATCTCTGAAATAGCATGGAATACAATAGCATAGTATACACTCTGAAGCGTTACGCGCGAATGATTTACATGTTAAGTCAATGCAAAGACGCGATAGACAATCCTGCGGCGCTATTTGCACGAATGAGGTGGCGCGAATAGCGCGAATTACGCGGTGCGAATTGAGCGTTTGACGCGCGAGTTGAAAAATCTGAACTTTGGCGGATATTCGCGCGGCGTTAACCAATCAGGAGCTTGCTCTAGCAGTGACGTCATTACGTCTTGTGGAGGCAGAAAATCCGAAACAACAATGGAGGACAAAGTAATTGTGGTTGTATGTGGGAACCTGGAGCTGTATATACATCTTCGTACTTTTACAAAAACAGGAATACATTTTGCAAGGAGACTGGAGCTGCCTGGCAGAAGCCCCTCCCATGACGCTTATTCGCGTCTGTTGTGTAGTGAATTTCACGTGCGAATGGCGCGAATTTCACGCGTGAATGAAGTGAGTAAAC
This sequence comes from Gymnocypris eckloni scoliostomus, assembly GCA_027564155.1. NCBI lineage: Eukaryota > Metazoa > Chordata > Actinopteri > Cypriniformes > Cyprinidae > Gymnocypris > Gymnocypris eckloni. Next base: position 2,984,187 of record CM050418.1, on the reverse strand, counting down.
TCAAAATGTTCAAGCATCCAACTAGGCGCGAATAGCGCGATTTATTCACTTCATTCGCGTCTGGTGTGAAGCACCCACAAGAGTGAATCTTCCTTTGCTTCTTTTTAAAGCTACAAAAGTCCCTCAGTCATGAGTGATTTTTTTTTTTTACATTAATATTAAGCACACAGCCAGCTGCAAGAATATAGCCCGCTATCACTTTAAGAGCTGCACAGATCCAGTCTATTGTTATGCACATATTTTCAGTCTTAACGGTTTATATTTACTTAACCGACGAGGGTTTGTGTGAATAATCAACCACTAAGCGCTGCATTTTAACACATGTTTGTGTGTATTTAACCGTGAGCTAAAAGATAACTTTACATGTCTGTGTTCTGTTCCGTCTTTGAGAGCATGCACAGTTTCTTTTGCGCTTTTAAAAACATGAATAAATCTAATCAATTCGAATAAATCCAGCATGTTAGATGAGCTACTGATTTGCATGTGAAATTGGGCTTTTAAAATCTGTGTGAACCGGAAGTTGCTGCCGACTTTATTTCAGTGTAGTGCCGTATTTCCAACTAAAGCGGAATATTGAAAAGAGGGCAGCAGGGTTTTATTTAAGCACTCCTCTCTGCTTCACTCATAGCAAACTAAACTAACGGTTGGAGGGGCGTGTTTACGCATATTCTACCCAAGCCGTCAAACTGACGTCATCAGAGAAGGAATGCCATTTTAGAGCGGAAGTAAATGTTCAGATTTGATTAAAGATTAACGTTACCATGACAGACAATTTTGTTTCAGTGGATTAACTTGCACAGATTAATTGTTCACCTCAAGACTAACAATGTAAGCCAACAAAATTAATAGTCAATTTTGATTTCATGAGGACTTTGAAGAGAAAGTGCACCGTTGCAAAGGGGGCGCAATAATAGTTTTATCTCGATTATTGTATTACTATTTTCAAAATTGTTGAATTATGGCCTTGTTGAAGGCCGAATTTGATTGTATTGAACAGCTCTACTAGAAACCACTGAGAACACCCTCACCTAACAACACCCTAAAAACGACCCAAAATAGCAACACCTTTAAAACCACCCAGAACCACCCTAACAATAAGGTGACTAAATGTGCCACTTCTCAGGGACATATTCTGCCCAGGATTTCTAAATTGTTTAAAATAACCAGGTTTTGGCTGTTCTGCAGAACATAACAGCCACCTAGTCCCCAGAAACTCAACTACTAGGCTAACTCTCTAGAAAAACCACTCAAATTGTCTTCATTCAAGGTTTCAGAATAAAATGATTTTACTGCTTGATGTCATTGGAAAACCTCTTCAGAGTTTCCTCAAATAACTTTGTATTTTCTAGGTTTTTGAAAACCATTTTGAACCTGGTGCTTTAAAAATCCCATATCTGAACAACCTGTAATGTGACATCAATAACGTTTTTATCTTATACATAAACATTCAAGTGCTGCAGAGGACCATTTAAGAACCTTTATTTTTAAGAGCGCTGGACCTGTTTATCATGCTTAATAGTCACTGCAGAGCTTGGAAACATTCAGAACACTATCATGTCCGTAACCCTAATCCCAGCTCTATCCCAACAGCCTTGATGCTGCTATCCACAAGAAACGCTTTCTTTGTTTAAATGCTGAACGCAGGCTGACACTTTGACCTGTCAGGGCCTCCGGGTTTCAGAAAGCTCCATCATGTTTGGCTCTCCACGGGGTGTTCACTTACTCTAAGAAGGGATTTGAAACCTGAATGACATTTGAAATAACACTTTTTCTTACATTTTAAACTCTTTTTTTTTTAAACGCTCAGATCCTTTGTTCTGAACTCTTTATCTGCACAGTTAGCCTTAGAGGGCCATTTCTGGGAGATGTTTCCTTTACCTCCAGTGCTTTTCCAGAGGTTTATGTAGGATTATAGGCAGACCTGATGCATTATCATTTGAAGCCTCAAAAACACTGAACCTGGGGCATTTTGCGGGGCATCCAGATCTTCAAAACACGTGGCCGATGTTAAAGGTCCAGCTGTTAGAAAGATTCCCTCAAATCATAAACCATTTTTCTGCTTTCCTGCGCTTCACTCTCTGCGATCCCAGGAGACAATTTTTCTTGGTCTTGCCTGACCGGGGCCCCATACGCACACACATTCATCACTCCAACCCTACCCCAGCGTGCAAATACTCCGTTCTGTGGCTGCAGAGTCAACAGCACAAGGGTTCTCCTGCTGTGTGTATTGATGTGCAGTTCGGGATTTTGGCGAAGGATGGTTACCAAGCAAGTAACCAAGTGTGTATTAAAACCATGCATTCCGAGTTACAAATGCGCAAATGTGAAATATTAAAAAAAGGTTTTTATTTTATTTGATAGATCAAATATCGGTAGTGCTTTCAAATGGTTGGTTAATTAAAACAAATTTCGCATGACAAGGTACGAATACGTTGTGATTAAAGGCTGCATGTCATGCATTACTCGTTGTCATTAAAACTTTATAAAAATGTATTTTGTGCGAAGATTTAGGCTTGTGACACACCATATACACCCACAAAGAACAATTTGCTGATGTTACCATTAAGTTACATTTTTGTACTTTTGAATATTCTTTGAATGTTCAAAATATCTAGTTTTTCAAATGTTTTAGAAAAATGTTTAAAACATGGTTATGCAAATGTTAAGTGAACATTCCATTGTATCATTTTGCAAAATGTTACTTTTAAATGTTCTCTAAACGCTCTGAAACAAGTAGTAACTACTAAAAGACCTCTTCTGACAGTCTGATAAAAGACTGTTCTTTTCTTGCACTACTCGTATCTGCACAGTTTTTGTTTTATTTAACTGGTTTGCACTCTATCTGCCATGTGCCCGATGCCACTTTACTTTATCTCTTTTTTATTTATTTCTTAATTTTTTTCTACAATGTCCTCATTGTATATCTGTATAGTTTGTATGTACATATGGTTAAACTGTATTTATCTGTATTTGAATGTCTACTGCCAGTGTTTAATGTTAACTGTATGCACCAAGGGTCTGAGAGTAACGCAATTTCAATTCTCTTTATGTATGTACTGTACATGTGGAAGAATTGACAATAAAGCAGACTTGACTTGACTTGAAAAAAGTTAGACGAACATCCCAAAATGATTCAGAAAAACAAAGTTCCATTAATAATGTATAAATAAAGATAATTTTCCACTTAGGTTGACAATAAAGTTATACAATACAATACAACACAGTAATGTTTTTGTTATTATGTTTTTGGAACATTGTTAAAGACGAGAACTTTGAATTAACATTCTATTACCGTTCCTGAAAGAACATTTGTTCATAACTTTGAGAGAACCTTGCCAATCGTTAACCAAAGTAGTGAAAATGAACCCTGTTAGCTTGGTCGGCATGTAAATAAACACAGATGCTTATAGCTGCACAAGCTGGAAAGTGTGCATACCATGCTTAATATTTCTGAAGGGAAATCTAGCAGTTATTACAGTAAATGTAATTTACAATAAGTTTTCTCTTTAATGTCAACTACTTAGCAGTTTGATGAGAATTTTACAACGCAACCGTGGCTGCATCCAAAATCGTAGGAACTTTTTTGAATAACTAATTACATCGCGACCACTAAAAAGTATGTCCTGAATGTGTGTAGTATGAATGCAACCCAGATACGGATATTTTCATTGGATGCGCACTTTAGTATCCTGTCGGGAAAAGTAGGTCATCTGGGTAGATTTTGCCTACTGTTTTATGAATACTGTGAATTCAGGCATACTAATATTTTCATATAATGTATTATATAGTGGCAAAGTATGCAAATTCGGATGCAGTTGTATGCAAATTACCCAAAGAATGCAGACATTCAAAGGACTCTATCGCCCCCTTGAGTATTGGGGTATGTTACCGCAAATGTTCAAAAGTATAAAGAATGTTTTAACTTAACTTGCAGAAACTTAACTTGCAGAAAGTATGTTCATGACATATAAAATAAGGGCACACAGAATGGATTCTTGCATTAAAAAACAACTATTTTTGTGCAATGACATGCTAAAAACATGTTTTGCACGAACTGGCCCTAAGGGCTGCAAAAACACAGTCCAAACGTGTTTTGCACTCTATAATATATTTTGTGGACAAAATCGCATACTGTTAGAGGTTCACACTGGTGGAATGCAGTATTAACCAATCAGATGCCAGGACTGGAACGGTGTATTTTAAAATGCTCAATAATTGTTGTATTCAAATTTCCAGAGACTTTGATTCATAAATTTTAATATTTGAATTAATATCAAGTACTGACGAGTTCAGATTGACAAAATCTTAGTTAATGGCATGTCATTATAAACTGTCACCACGATATTTCACAGGGAAGCCAGTGTTGTGTATCCAGCGACACCTGGTTCATAACAGAGGCCCATTAATTGTTAATTGCTTTGACATTGTGTGCACAAAACTGGTACCAGAGCTTTTCCCAACTGTTTCAAAATCCCTAACGCCTCTCGCCCACAGCATGTTTGCGTTACAGGCTACTTGAGCGGCGAGAGCAAAGAGAAGAAGAGAAGCGCTCAGGGGGATGAAGAGGAGGAGGAGGAGGAGGGGTGGACCGCGTGCTTGGCAGTAAATTCGAGCACTGACATGAATTTCGCGAGAGGCCGGTCCCTCTGGAAACTCCCCTGTGACGGCATTAGAGGCCTCTCTGTGTTATTGCATGCAAACACGCGCATACAGAGCCTGCGCCTCTAAAAATCAACCCTTTTCTCAGTCAACCCCTATAAATAATGAGTACTTGACTGGAGCTGAGAAACCTTTGTCATATTGTGTGTGCTTCTGACCCAGCAACACTTCCAGTGTCAAAAACTTGCTGGACTTTTGCCAAATATATTATAAATCTCACAAATTATTTAAAAAAATGTATCTACCCACAATCATTACAATAATATAATAAAACTGATTTTAATGCTATTGCATAATTAGCTTTTATAGCTTAGGTCTAACAACAGAAGACATTTTATGAATATACACACACACAATCATATTTTTTTCAGCAAAGCTTAAATTGTTCAAAAGTAATGGTAAAGTCTTTTATAATGTAAAAAATATTTATATTTCAAATAAATACGGTTCCTTTGAACTTTATATTCATCAAAGAATCCCGAAAAAGTGCAGTTTCCACAAAGATATTAAGCAGCAACTGTTTTGAACATTGACAATAATAATAAGAAATAGTTCTTGAGTATTAATTAAGCATATTATAATTATTTATTTAGGATCATGTGACACTGAAGACTGGAGTAATGATGCTGAAAATTCAGCTTTGCATCACAGGAACAATTTAGCCAAGTCCTAATCCCAGCTGAACACCTCTGGTGTGACTTTAAATGCAGAACTTGAGCCAAAAACTCATCACCAAACACCAATGACTTGTACATTCATTACATGGACACCCCCTTCTTTAGAAGAAAAAACCAGAGGTGTTCAGCTGGGATTAGGACTTGTCTTTCTGCAGACCAGTCAAGTTCTTCCACACTGACTGAATCATCATTTCTCTTTGATCCTTGTCTTATACACAGAGACACTGTCATGTTAGAATAGAAAAGGGTCCTGTTCAAACTGTTGCTTTAACATTAGAAGCACACAATTCACTAGAATATCATTATATGCTTAAACAATAAGATTTAAGAGATAGTCAAACCTTTCATTAGAAGGGGGTGACCCAATACTTTTGGCAATATAGTATATATACTATAATATGTCAGTAAAAAATACAATTTTATACTGTAAAATGTCTAAAAACCATGGTTTTTATTATGGTTCTAGATACGTAATACCAAAACGTATAATGTTGCTATAGTTTTTTATTTTTGGGCCTTGGAGTACTATAAATACCATGACACTGTTTGTAATGGAAACCATGGTCATAATTTAAAAACATTATACTTACTTATTCAAAACAGTGTAGCGCAAACTATCATATTTTAAAAAACAAGGCGTTCTAGAAAGGGCTCTGGTTTGATTCTAGAGCGCGCACGTGAGCTGATTGCAGATTGTCGCTCTGGCTGCTGTCGGGTTTAACGAGCGCAGCGTGTCGTTAAAGCGCCGGTTTACGAGGCTCCTTTATCGTCCCACTCACACGCATATACGCGAGCGGCACACAGACTGCAGAACCCCTAAAGACTCAGATTTAATGCTTCCTGCCCGAGCTGATCTCACTCCCACAGCCAGCTGCTGCTTTCAATTTCCCCCTCACGCTCTCGCTCTCGCGCGCTATCTCGCTTTTCTTTCTTCAGCGCTTTAACTCGCCGCTGCCTTTGGCGACCAAATGTTTTCAAACCTGAGGCACACACACGCACGCACACACACTCATACTTGTGTATACTTGAGACTCATCTTGCAATGCAATCTCACTCTTTTTGCAATACAAAAGTGCTAATGTCCAAACATATGAAAAAAAGTTGTTTAATTGAAGTTAACACTACTGTGGTACTTTTTTACATGATAGGCCTACATATAATTATATTTCTGAATTATACTATATTCATGCCATGCTATGTTATTTATTCCAGACTACGTAAAAAAAATGAAAATCATAGTAGACTATTAGCAAGCTAACATTGTACTACCCTGTAAATGTGGCATGGCGTTTCCAAAGTACCTTGGTTTTACCAACAACATTTATTTTTAAGGGATATGAACAGTGCCGATCCTAGACTTTAGGGGGCCCTATGCAAAACTGTTTTGTCGGCTGGTGGGGGTGGGATGAAAGGATGGATGAAACGCATTTGTCCTTGCTTCCCTCCGTCTCGAATCGCGCTCGCGGAAAGCTCTCGAGGAACAGTATCTCTTCCGTGGCTCGGTATACACTTTCAACTCAGCTTCTTTTTTTTTCTCTTAAGCCTTGGTCAAAAGACAGTACGACATTCACGTTACATGATTGCACAGATTTTTACGTAGAGGTGACAGCGCTCTGCATTAAAGTAAATTACCATTCATGTTTTCATAACTGCTTGCTAAACTCAAAATCGAAAATAAAATAACAAAATCTTTGAGAACAAGGGGGTGTTTCGGGGAATCTACGCAGCTTGATCAAAGTACCAAGATGTATGTTTTTTTCCCCTGAATATTCCAGTCTTGAAAATGTGATTTGATGCAATCTTGTCAAATAAAATATTACCTATAAATCCACAGCAGAACTGTTTTGCATCACTGAGCAACACACAGTGGTGTTTAGTTTCTGAATGAATCATGTGAACCAATGATTCAAAGGCCCATTCATAAAGAGAGCCCTTTACTTCATTCCTGAATGAATCAGCCATTTGAATGAATTGACTCATAAAAACATTTACCGCCACCTGCTGGTAGTTTTAGTTTCGTTTATAGAGAATCATTTCATTTATATATGAAAAAAGAAGTAAATAAACAAACATTAAACGAATAGTTCACAACTAAATAAATACATTTGGTCATTATTTACTCACTCTCATGTTTACTCAATCCTGAATGACATACTTTCTTTTGCACAACATAAAAGAAGGTATTTTGGTATTTTAGACCTTGAGCCAAAAATTTATCACAGAACACAAATGACATATGGGTACAGTCATTTCATACACTTCAAAACTGTTGCAACAGAGGGGGAAGTACAATTTTTAAGAACAAGAATTATGTTTCCATCTTTGTTGCCACAGTTTGGAAGTGCCTTGTTCTCTTCTAGAGAAGGGCGTCCCAGTACTTTTGTCCATATAATGAATGTACAAGTCATTGGTGTTTGGTGATGAATTTGTGGCTCAAGTTCTGCATTTAAAGTCACACCAGAGGTGTTCAGCTGGGATTAGGACTTGTCTTTCTTCAGACCAGTCAAGTTCTTCCACACTGACTGAATCATCATTTCTCTTTGATCCTTGTCTTATACACAGAGACACTGTCATGTTAGAATAGAAAAGGGTCCTGTCCAAACTGTTGCTATAAAATTAGAAGCACACAATTCCCTAGAATATCATTATATGCTTAAACATTAAGATGTGTACTCATGGAAATTACTAAAGTAGTCAAACCTTTCATTAGAAGAGAGTGACCCAATACTTTTGGCAATATATTGTACACACACACACACACACACACACACACACACACACACACACACACACACACACACACACACACACACACACACACACACACACACACACACACACACACACACACACACACACACACACACACACACACACACACACACACACACACACACACACACACACACACACACACACACACACACACACACAAAATAAATATATAAATAAAAACAGTATATAAAATGTAATAGAAATAAATAAAGTATTAGCATTTTTTATAAAATTGACTTGTATTATTAATTTAATAAAATTTATTTTATTCATTTATTGTACATTTTATTAAAATTATATAAAACGATAATATAGTTATATTATATAACACACACATATAACAAAACAACAATTTTATTACAAAATTATGAAAAGGAAGTAATTCTTTATGTAAAATTACGTTTTTTAATGTTCATTAATGTTCATACTAAAAAAATATATTAATAATGTTGTAATAATAGAATGTAGTACATTTTCGAATATATATTATAATAATAAAAAATTATAATAATTGAAACTTCTAAATAATCTATTAAAATGATTTTGTAATTTATTACCTTTATTCTTTTGAAGGCCTCCCCAAAAATATCTTTTCACATTTAGCTAAATTCTGGTGATATTTTGCAACATTATAAGAATAATAATTTATATAGCTCTCTATCTGTCTGCCACACACACACGCCACATTAACGTGTGTGCTCACGTTAATCCGTTTGTCACGGTGAGCGTGCTTCCTGAGAGCTGAAAAAGGATTCCTCTCCTTTTCCCTGCGCGATGCTCCACGCACAGTGTGTGTGTGTGTGTGTGTGTGTGTGTGTGTGTGTGGTGTGTGTGTGTGAGAGGGGAACAGACAGGCAAGCAGCTGCAAATGTTAAATTGTATCCAATTACTGCCCGCACGGCGATACGAGGAGAATAATTCTTTCCGTATGACAGCGCGATTCGATTATTTCACACGAGAGACGCGCCTTATAACTGCGTGAAAAACGTCCCCTGCACACTCACGCTGAAACACACAAGCAGCCCCTCCGTGTGTGTGTGTGTGTGTGTGTGTGTGTGTGTAATGATGCGTGCCGTGTACTAGTGTTACACTCTTGATTGACAGAGAGGAAGAACTCATTATGGTCTGGTGCTTTGAAACAAGACGGCCTGCGTCAGACGTGTCTCTAAAGGTCAGTGATCTCTGACCTCCACCTATCTTAACACAATTAGACCTTCCAATAACTTTGTAACGCCTCAGGGCTGAGGAATGTTAAAGGAAAGGCTCTCAGGTGTCATGCGATGGATTATTCAAACGCATCAGTCACAAGGTACGTGATGACATCATTGACGTAATTATTATGCGGAAAACCAAATGACATTTGAGAGCTACAGTGAAGCAGTTTTTCAGTGAATAGCAACTTAAATTTCGGCCTGTTGTTCACACCGATCAAACTTATGACTTAATATACTTATATAAATATAGACAAACACTTATAGGAATATAGTGCAGGAGAATATGAACCACATTTATGAATACCTTTATGACACCATTTTTGAGCAGCTCAGACATTCTGATAAACATCTATTTTTGTGATCTACAGACGAAAGAAACTGGAACGACATGACGATGTGTATTTTATGTATGTATTTATTTATTGTTTTATTTTATGAATTTTTAAGAAACATGGCTTATACTATTATTGGTTTTGTAAACGATGTGTGATATTAAAGGTGTTATATGACGCGATTTCCAGTTTTAAGTGCATATATAAGATTCGAAAAGTTACAAAGACTAAAGTCTCAAACCCAAAGAGATATTCTTTATAAAAGTTAAGACTTGTCCACACCTTCCTACACGTAATTCAAACACGCCCCCACATGTCTACATCACTGTGTTGGAAGATTTGCAAAACACTGTTTACGCAAAGAAAGAGGCTGTAACTTTTATAGTAACTAGTTAACTGTTAACTATTTAACTTTTAATTGTAACTAGTATTGTTGTCGTCATATCATTGGAGACACTTTGTGTTTCTAAATATGGTAACGGGATAACATTTCTGAAATGCTTGAGGTATTCGGCCAATCACAACACACTGGATATCTGGCCAATCAGAGCTCACTGTGCTTTTCAGAATGATGAGCTTTGTAAAAATCGATGCATTTCATAAAGTACAGTATGTAGAAAAAACTTTTTTTTTAACCTTAAATTGCGTAAAACACATTGCATTACTCCAAATACACAAAATTATGTATTTTTTGCATCATCATATGACCCTTTTAAATTAGATGCTAATGCACCTGTAACGATTATGTTTGGTCTAGTTCCTGTCATGTCTGTTATTAGCTCTAATTAGTTACCATGGTTTCTGATTAGTTAATCCTTGACCAGCTGTTCCTGTTTAGTTCCATCGTTTACCATGTATGTATTTATACTCCTTCGTTGAGTCTCTCCATTGTCTGTGATTAACGTATGTTATGTGTTGTACCGATTCAGTATTCTCAGTAAAGACTGTTTGATAGTACGCTTCTTCGTCTGCTATCCTCATTCCTTGACAACCCGTGACAGAATCACAGACCGTAAAAGAAAACAAACAGTAAGGATGGACTCACCTGCGTTATGTCTCCTACTCAGACCAGAAAGTCAAGGGTGGCTGGAGTATTTGGGCTGGATGCTCCAGAGCGGCGGCCTCTCACTCAAAGTCAGTAAGCCCGAAACATCAACAGGGTTCATCCAGGAACCAGAGCCGGAGGCCACCAAAGCCCCAGAGGCTAAGCGCGCTGATCAACCCATCCTAGAGCCAGAAGCATACATGAATCTCATAGATCTGTGGTCAGCGGATCCAGTTCCCACCCAAGTACCCACCCTCAATCCTTTGTCTTCCTCTCCGGTCCTGTCCGGTTTGTTAGATGCTCCGGTCCCGTCCAGAGATCTTCTTCCGATGTCCCTGTCAGATTTCCTGGTCCCATCTCCGCTGCTGGTTTCAGCCAGCTCCCTGGATTTGTTGTCTCCACTGGTGTTGTCCAGCTCATCGGCTCTGCCTCCGCCGCAATCACCGTGCGGCTCATCAGCCTCGCCTCAGGCTTCTCCTCCACCAGCTTGGTGTTGTGACGAGTCCCTGGCTGCACTTCGGCCCTCCAGACCCATGTCTCCACCTCGGCCTGTCGGCCCGCCGACTCCGCTCCGGCTCTGCATTCCCTCATCTCCACCGAGGCCCATCTGCCCTAGGACTCCGCTGGGCTCCCTCGTACTTCCGGACAAACCTCGGTCGGTCGTCCCTCAGCCTCCGACCACGGACGTCCGGGTCTCAGGCTGTGCCTCGAACCTCCACCCCTTCGGCTTCACCGGGCTCCTCCCTACCTCTGGTTTCCCTGTCGTGCTTGCTCGCTCCATCGTTGCCCCGGTCAGCTGTGTCCCCGGCTCCGCCTCAGTCACGCGAGCCTAGCACTTCACCTTGGGCTTCCAGGCCTCTGATGTCACCCTGGTTCGTCGATCTCTCCACTCCGCTGGATCCTCCATTCATCATGGTTCCGCCTCCGTGGATCGATTTCTGGGTGTCGCCTAGTCCTTCGTCCAAAGCTCCACCCTGGTTCCTCCCACCGTCAACTCCACCATGGTGTTGGTCTCCTACTTCTCTATGTCCTTCACCAGCACCACGCCCTCCATCAAAACCTCCACCCTCCGTCCTCTTTTCTGTTGCCTACGGGTTGTGGCGTGAGGTCACGCCTTCTGAGGGGGGAGCTAATGTAACGATTATGTTTGGTCTAGTTCCTGTCATGTCTGTTATTAGCTCTAATTAGTTACCATGGTTTCTGATTAGTTAATCCTTGACCAGCTGTTCCTGTTTAGTTCCATCGTTTACCATGTATGTATTTATACTCCTTATTTGAGTCTCTCCATTGTCTGTGATTAACGTATGTTATGTGTTGTACCGATTCAGTATTCTCAGTAAAGACTGTTTGATAGTACGCTTCGTCTGCTATCCTCATTCCTTGACAACCCGTGACAGCACCCTTACAAAAAGTAATGTGCCGGTATTTTCAATCTATGGTAATACTATGGTGCTTTTGAACTTATCATGGTGCTGAAATTCATGTGGTATTAACCAATGTTATTTTAGTATAATTTATGCTATTACGTTATTTGTTAATATTTTACTTTTCATTTTAATTGTAAAATTTTAGTAATTTTGTTATGTGCTTTGGCTAATTTTATTATTATTTTTTAAATATATGTATTTGGCTTTAGTTTTTTCTTCAGTTTAAACTTAGTTTCTCATATAATATTTACATTTTTCAGTTTAATTTTCATTACATAAAATTACCATTTTAGATAGTTTTAGTTTAAGTAAAAAATAACACGCCCTGATTTTACATGGCACTCCATGGTATACTTCCAAAAATACTGGTACTTTTTAGTTTATTTTTTTAAGTGTAAAACCGTGTTGTTTTGATATATACAATAGTACCATATGATTGCTGTTTATATACCATGGTAATTACAAAATCTAACAGATATTCAGACGTGGTGCTTAAACAAAACATACGCACATACTATAATGACCATGCTACATGTCCCATGGTAGTACCTTTATATTGTTGAGTACCATGTAAACACCATAGTACATGCATTTCAGTAACATTGTAAGTTTAGAGTACAGTGGTAATGATTAAAAAACAATAACAACATGGTATTACTATAGTACATATGAAACTGCTCACAGTGCATTACCAAAAACATCACATCCATTACCATGTTCTAAAGTGCATGGTATTACCATGGTTCTTTTAAATTAGAGCACATTTTGTATATGCACCATGGTGATACTATGGTACTATGGCATCCCAAAACTGCCATAACTAAGAGTGTATAATACTTCAGAAGACTTTAGACATTTAAAATTAAAAGACCGGAACCTCACAAGCTCATGATCACTCAGGCTGTCTTAATTCTTGCTCTCTTTGACGAGGTCTTGATGTTAAGAGGAAGCTGACGTGTCATCTGGCCAAGACATCTGAACGCACCTGCTCTGCTCATGGCCTGCTCTCCTTCACTGAGAATAGATGAAGCAGCGAGACCACGCCGCAGGCGGGCGATGGAAAAGCGTTCACAAGGTCATACGTCACGTACGTGACAACAGCGGAGCAGCTCTGGACAAATGAGAGCGGGGAGAAAGATGGAGAGATAATCTCAAGGACATCAGAGCACCTGGACGAGGATGGAGGCAAGAAAGGAGAAGGTTAAAGGGTTGTGAATGGGAGTTCAGCCAAACAGACAGTGGAGGTGGGCTGTCAACTCCCATTATCCATTCAGGCCCTAATTTCTAATATTATAAACCCATAGAGAGCGAGGTTAGACGAGGAAAGACGAGCGAGCCACGGGCGCTTCACCTCGCCTTGTTCCCCTGCGCCGTTGCGCACACACATGTGTGGCTGGTTTTTAATGTGATGTAGTGGTTGCCACAGTGGCAGCAGACACCTTGACAACCAGGCGGCCCTCACAGCTGCTGTCTGACTGGCAGCCACTTAGAGACTCCACGAGTGTATGTGTGTGTCTATGTGTGTGTGTGACAGCAAGCCCTTAAACCTGTAGCACACTAGCCTGTGCCGTCATATGCGCTAGTTCAGAAATCTTCAGCTGGAGTTGGTGTCAGTTACAGCTGACATACTTCACCCAAGTACGTTGACGCGAGTGGTCTGCACTACTTGCACTGCTGTTGCAGTACTAAAGGTGGCGATAGAGTCACCTTTAAATATCCATGCCAAATCATTTGGATAGCTAGTTAGAAATATTTAGACTTTACGCAAATGTGTGCCTGTGGCAACACTGGGAACGCAACATGTACTTTAGCATTATGAATGGACATGTCGACAAAAACTTTAACAAAATAAAGTATTTTAACAAAATACTTTAAATATCGAGGTGTGAAAATTAACGTTACGTTTTAAGCATCTTCATTCACATACTTATGAAAAATACTTTTAATTTACAACAAGATACAATATTGGTAATTGAATTGCTACCATTAAAATTAATAGTATGTTTGTCACTCTAAGCACCCCGTATACAATTTGTTCATTTGACACTTTGATTTAAATTTTGATGTGAAAAGTGACATTTGCAAAAGTTTCTTGTGCAAAAATGTCCTCATACACACAATTTATTTTCTGCAAATGTCACTTAGTTAATTTTACCTATGCATATGTCTGCTATAGTGCCCCTAGTGGCAACACTGACAATGCAACATGTACATTACCCATATGAGTTGCTCTTTGACACATTCTAAAAAATATTGACGTGCGAAAATAAACATGCGAACATGCGTTAAAACGTCTTCATGCACATACTTGCAAATAAAATATTTAATTTCTTATTCTAGGTTGTGGCAAGACAAAATATCGTAATATAGTAACTTGGTTGCTACCATTAAAGTTAATATGAATTAATTTAAGTATTTGCATTATTCTTTGCTTGATGAAAACTTTGTTTTTCTTTTTCATGCTTCTAAGTAGCATTTGCACAGGTTTCTTTTGAATGCTCAAATATGTTCTCATACACAAAAAATGGTTATTTCCCCATCCATCTGAAATAAAATAAATAAAATAAAAATAACATAATTGTATTAGTAAATCATTAGTAAATTATCAAAACACACACACACACACACACACACACACACACACACACACACACACCATTGCACTCTTAATTTACGCATGACATTTACACATGACGCATCTACACTCACGGTCATTACCCTGAGCGCTTCAGTTAAAAAATGCTTGAGCCAGCAACCTGACCACACACAGACACACACACTCCAGACTCATTCAACGCCTGCACACCGGAAAGAGATTACTGTGAGTGCAATTATACTCAATCACTTCCATTGTATTTAAATCACAAAATAAATGTGTATTACTGTAAAGTAATGCAATAATAATAATAATAATAATAATGTTTTTATTACATTCGAGGCCAAGTGAGCAGTAGTTGTGCAAGTTGCAATTAAAAATAGGGCTGTTCTGAGATTCCTGTCAGCATGATGTAGTTCTGTACAGGCCCCTCCCACGATAGTTGATTGACAAGCCGCTTTACCTTAGACCCGCCCTGAGTGAGCTGAGAACTGTCCGCCATTGTGTTGACTCCGGTTTAGGGGAAGACAAGATGTCTCAGATCAAGTGATTGAGGTGTTTTGCTGTTGGATGTAATAATGAATACAGCAGTCGTCATTTACTCCCGACATCTGAGCCACTGAAGACGCAGAGGATTAATGTTACTTTCAGTTTTAAGGGAATGATCTTGATCTGCTTAAATGCATCTCGGGCAGCCGTGGCAAAATGGATAGAGCGTCAGACATGTAACCCGAGGTTGTGGGTTCAAATCTCGGCACCGGCAGTAATTGTCCATGACTGAGTTGAGACCCTTGAGCAAGGCCAACTGCTCCCCGGGCGCCGCAGTGTCGGCTGCCCACTGCTCCAAGTTTTCCAAATTCTTCTAAATGCATCTATGTTCACGCAAATTATTAGTGTTCCAGCTTCATCTACAGAAGAAGTGAGTATAAGGTTTTTTTATGAATCTTTGCAAATCGCCTTTCCTAGTTAGCCAGTATCGCGGCTAAAGTAAACAGTACTTCTTGTCGCCCCACGGAGTCATTTGCTGACAAGCTACGCAATATCGCATTCAATATCGCAGATGAATCGCATTCCATTATGAACGCGATATCGCGTAGCTTGTCAGTGAACTACAGCTCTGTGTATTAACTGCTGCTCCATCTGAAAACAGGTGATGGAGATTTACTGTCAATCACAGAGTCGGCTTTACTGATGAGATGCGAATGAGAATCGCATGCGATTAATTGCACAGCCCTAACACTACCATTGACAAATTTTAACCAACGTATGTTATTAACTTTTCATCAAGACCCTAAAGAATCATAACTTGTGGAAAATGGGCATTCGACGACCCCTTTAAAAATCTCTTCTTTCTCACCGTTCTTTCATGTGAGCACAGAGACCTGCACACACACATATCTTTAAGATGACAAGCCAGTGTAAACGTGAAATGAGTCACCAACACTCATTTACAGAGAACTGCAGAAAGAAAGATGTGTGTCTACCAGAAGAGAGAGGAAACAGTGATGTATGTCAAAGAGAAACAGAGAAAAACATTGAGATGGAGATCTTTTAAGTCTGTTACCGTAGTGCTATGAATGTGTGTGTGTGTGTGTGTGGGCTGATGCATCGCCAGCAGGCACAATCTAGCATGTTTATCACACACACATTCTCGTTCTCTCTTTCTTTCATACACACACGTAGATGAGCCATTTTTGGAAATCAAGGCATCGAATAAGACCTCACTTTTCAGCTCGGCTGAGGCTTACACGCACGCGCACACACAATCCTGGCATGTGTCCCCAGCACATAAACAGCCATTAATCGTTGCTCACACTGCTGACATTTGGAAGAAAGGTCACACTTTCCTGTCTCTCTCTCGGTCTCCCTCCCTGTCGTTCCGCCCACCCTCTCTGAGAACCAGCAGACAGGCCACAACTCCTGGTAATTTCCTGCCTTGCGCCGCTAATAGTGTGTTCGCTGTGCGTCTGCATGGTTGCCTCATACACGTGACTCAACTAGCATCCAGCAATGGACAGTTTGTCTGTCCACAATGTGAATATGCTATGCGATGTGAAGCATTTACAGACAATTAGAATAATTTCTTGTTTATTGTACAGTTACGAGGACAGAATTCTCAACCGATCAGATTTCAAAGTGGACTGGGATACCTATAGTTACACAGGTGGAATGGAAACCAAACAATCAAATACATGTCCAGTTGCTCAATGTTTATTGTGATTATGACAAAACTCAGAAAATGAAAATCGTTTGTCATTTTATAGCTTTACTGACAGCAATTTACAGTGACAGCTTGCATGAAAGTCATTCATTTTCAGTAACGATCGTTAACGATGCAACAAAACTGAGCAGAACTGAACTTTTATTTAAATGAGCACCAATGTTACGTAAAAATAACATTTATGCTTCCAGTAAAATTTGACATGTTAAACATTTTACTTTCATTGAGTAAAGATATGGTACACTTTTTACACAATCATTTTGCATGATTTCATTAGATGTGTAAACTTTCAAATTTAATTTTTTATGTTGTATATATGGGTGTTTTTGTTTTATTTTCACTGACAACTGGCAATTTTAGGCAGTGTGTGAGTCTTTTTATATTTGATTTCAAAAGCATATAACAAACAATATACAAATTTTGCATTAACATGGTTTTATTTTCTTGTGTATTTATAATGCATCTATTTTTAGTAGTTATCATTGTTTTATTGTAAGTGTCAACGTACTCGCTAACAGAAATTATCAGTAGCAAGGCAACTCAAAGTCGTTTATTTTTAATTGATAGCGACAACAGGGCCGGCTCTAAGCATGGGCAGGGGTGGGCTAAGCCCACTCAAACGTCTGTCTTGCCCACCCAATCAGAATGTAGGTAAAGACAGCGTGACTCATTTTTACGATTTGTGTATTGATTAAAAGCAATCTGAGGCGGGCTCTGTGTTGAGAAGTTCGAGTAAGGGCTGTAGAATGCCCGACCAATCACAAAATAACACCAGTAAAATTGCAGTATTTTGATTGGTGGTTTACACTCATGAAGCGGGCGGCTTCAGTGACAGTCACGGAGAAGCAGACGCTGACAGTCTTGCAAGCGATAAAGAGCGTTAAAGAGTCATAGTATTTGCGTGTAAATGCAATGCATAGATTTTGGTGCCTATGAAGAAGCCTAGTGGCTCCAGCAGCAGTGACCATGGTGTGGCTGCTGTTGCTTCACAACTCAACTTCCCCAGCTCCCGCTTCAGAAACACGTCCGACTCCTTCCACCTCAGTCCCCCAAAATCTGTATAATATAAATGTTATAAAGAATATCTATCTATCTATCTATCTATCTATCTATCTATCCAGAGTAGATACCAAAGTGTAAAAATACTGTATGATATAAATATTTAAAAAAAAAATCTATCTACTACCACCACAACCCCCCCCAATAACAATTGCCCACCCAGGATATCTGTCCGCCCACCTACTTATATCTGGCAAGAACCGGGCCTGTGCGACAAAGTTTAAATTTCACAAAGGTAACATTATGCAAATGTGCAGTGGCGATCACATGATCAACTGCATGATACAATACAAAAGTCAAGACCATTACATTGCAAGCTACAACTAAACCGCATCGCTGAGATCGCAGAGTTGTCCAACATTGCAACGTATTTCAGTGAGGACAAAACTTAATGACTGTTTAGGACCGCAGAGAGAAATAATAACTGCAATAATGCATTTTTGTGGCGGACAAGCCTGGTCAGTTCGTAGGACATTCGCCACTGCAGCCACTTGTGAATGAACCTCGTTGTTAGTCGTTCTCGGGTGCGATCTTCCTTCCCTCGTGATTCCTGTCAGTCTGTTAGCAAAACAATAGCAGCGTTTCATCGTGAGATCAACCAGCGCACACACGCGCACACACTCGGACCTTTAGAAGGAAGAGTCGACGGGGAATCTGGTAACAGAGGAACAAATGATGAGGATTACAGACAGAGACACGCATTATACCGCTGCCCCCTCCGAACCTGTCTCCCTCTCCGTGTTCATTCCATATAATCTGATTCCACGTCCTCGCTGCCAGTAATCCCCCCAAAACAATATACACCCCCAAATGCACTAAACGGTTGATCCACACTTGCATGCAGAATTTAGCATGTATGCCTGGTTTGATTGTTTGGTTTTAACGCGAAATCTAATCCCTCCTCCTGCACATTGTGCTTTTGGGCCTGGCCATGTTACCTTTGCGTCATCCACATGAGTATCAAAAAACAAAAAGACAAAAATCTCTTTGCCAAAAAAAAAAAAGTTTATTTCAGGTTGGATGAAAAAGGCGTCAGTTCCCAATCATCACATTCAGTGGGTCACTGCTGTTGCAGTACAGACCAAAAATTTACAGAACAAGGTGATATTAACCCTAACCATTTAAATAATAGCAGCTTCAAAACATTTCCATCACAAAAACACAGTCAAGAGTTCTGCAACAAAGTAGAGGTGTGTGATTAATCCAGTCAGAGCATTTTCACACAACAGTGTACATCACTTTATATGTACTGTTTGCAGAGGATGGAGCATCCTTTTAAAACAGCTTCCTCTCTGGTCTCCAGCGCATCTTGTTTGGTCTCCACACCACTTGTTTGAGGGGGGAGAAGGGGGTCTTCACCACTTGACTGCTGTGGTCCTGCGCAGCTCGCAAAATCCCAACAGATCCAAACATTCCTTGTTTAACCCACGAAATAAAAAACAAGCCCTCAAGTGCCATGTTAAGTAGAAATTACCTTTGGTAAATTCCAGAGTGCAAAGAAGCATCTTCGGCATACTTCAAATTGAACGTCCAATGTCAGCAGCCATGCTGTCGTCTTCATTGTGTCACCTGGAACAGAAACAGATATACAGTTACTCACTGTTTAGGGGTGACCCTGAATAGTCCACGATTCGATGCTTTGATATGAGGAGCCCGATTCGAATCCCAATCTCAGTCAAATATTGGCAGAGGTGTTGTGATCATGTCATTTTGCCTGTACGGGGGTGCTCAAATGTCTTGATTTCACATAGAACTTCCAGTTTTCTCCCAATAAGTTAAAATACAGCCTATTAAGATAATGCTGTAAATAAGAATCTGAAAAAAAGGAAACTTTGAATAAATATTTTAACGTGCATGAATAAATCCAACCACCCCTATAGATTTAAGTTTCACTTTCCATAATGCGTGTCCAGCAGAGGATCATCTTGGCAGCAGGGATTTAAATATTTAACAAAGACTCAAACTGACACAGGCAGAGTGAAAGACTGGATTTTTCTGATCAGGTAGGGTACACGAGTGATTTCAGCTGGTTTATATATATTGTGTATATATTATTTATCTTGTATAAGATGCATTTGGTTGAGTTGTGCTGCAGTAAAGCACTTCAATGTAGTACTACGGTGATTATCTCTTCAGCGCGCAGCGCGAGCATTACAAACAACAATGCAGAATATTAATAAATACGACTGGGACTGTAATATAAATAACATTATAATGAGAACACTATTATAATGAAACACTGTGAATTTTTAGAGTTCAGTTGCCAACTTGCCATGTTTCTGCACGTTGTTGCGTGAAGAACGCGTCCACAAAAGGAGTTCATTCAGAGCCGCGCAGACTCGTTCATGCTTTCAGGGCACTTTGTGCAGATAGCCTATAAGTCGTAATATAACGTTATGTTGTATAAATAATGAATCATATTCTATATGAGATAAATGATGAGTTAAATCCCATTGATTATAAACCTGCTATCAAATGCTACTATTCTTCTTTCAATATTACCTTGAACAATCAAGCAAGCTAGGGCTTCTTGGTAGCATTACAGTCCTTAACCAGTGGCTGTAGCTGTAGAACAAGGCTGCAAAATAATATACCAATAGAATAAGAGTGCAATAAGACTCAACTTTTTAATAATATGTACCTATGGTAGCACAGTCAAAATGTGTGCACAAATAATCCCTTACCTTTATCAATTTATCAATCTCTCTCTCTCTCTCTCTCTCTCTCTCTCACACACACACACACACACACAAAACACACAGCAGGGAAGAAAAATATGACGATACCCATTTAACGTTACTCATTTTAGATGAATTTACTCTACCTTTGCCACAATCCACGACACTATAATTTCTCGGGTTGATAATAACGACCATAAGGCCATCTTACCTTAGCTTACATACAACTTTACTCCCCAGTGGTCACCTCAGTGGAGAGAACCTACACAGGGAAATAGATCGCTGTTAGCTCTAAGAAAAGCTAAAGTTAAGAGAAAATTACATTTTTTTCTCGAAATAAGGCTCCAAAAAAATTATCTAATGTCTCACAGTTAGCTACTCACATAATACGGTATAATTACTATAACCAACGTCTGTTTATGGTTCAAAAAATGGCACGCTCATGCCTAACTTTATATGTGCAAGCTAATCACTAACAACGTGACAACAGAACCTACAGCTAACTATTTAGTTAATACTTTTAAATTACATGCACTATCAGATATATATATGCACTTCATTTTTCAGTTCATGAAGCAGACAAAGGCTGCTCTGTACCACACACACAGCAGGGGAGAAAATTATGAAGAAGCCCAGTTAACATTAATAAGGGAAATAGATTGCTGTTATCACTAAGAAAAGCTAAAGTTGAGATAATTTTTTTTTTTTTGAAATGAGGCTCCAAAAATTAGCTAATGTCTTACAGTTAGCTAGTAACTTAATATGATTTACTACAACCAATGTAACTTATGTTTATGGTTTAAAAAATTGGTACACTCATACACTAAGCTAACCACTATCAACATGACAACAGAACCTACAACTAAATCTACTTGGTTAATACTTTTACACTATCATATAAAAAAGGCATTTAGTTTGACATTTCGAATCCATTGGACTCGTATGAGAAAATGAAGGAGAGAGAGATCTCAGTCAGAAGACACAGCACTCGCGGAGGCGGGAAGGAATTCACAGTAGTTTCCTGAAACTGCTCCGCCTACATTATTTTCACAGTAAAGGTCCTGAATATGGTATTATATTGTGAAAATCACAGTAAATGCCTGTAAAGTGATAATGTAATTTACTGTGAAATATTACAGTTGCATGCTGTGAAATCACAGACATTTTTTACAGTGCACTTTTGCACAATTTTTTTTGCACTGCACAAGTATTGCACCCTTGCTAAATAAAAGTACAAATGTATTTAAGCTTACTGAACCCAAACTTTTGTTATACTGTTTACATCTAACTTGTATAGTACCCGTTTCTTTACTCATGTCTAAAAATCACGTTTTCTCCATCCACCCAAGAGCGTCACATTCAAACACACATCAGTCGATTTGTGTGTTCTTGAGCGGCAGTTTTTCTGGTTGTGTTTGTTTTGTGCGTCTGCGGTGAGCAGCCCACACACCTCTTGTGTGTTGACACTGCACGCTTGGCCTCAGACTGCAGCGGAGAGAGGGAGAGAGAGAAGGAGAGACAGCGTGTCTGGCTATCAGGTCTTTATACCAGCGCCCTGTGTGCCAGACTTCAGGGCTGGAACGGTTTAATGCAGAGTACAGCTCGCAAAACGACTCTCGCCGTGTCTCATTTGGTTCAGGGCCCCAGAGGCATCTCTCCATATCGGCTTGAAACTGCGACCGTGTGTTGTTTTGCAACACATCTTTCGGCGTTTAAAGAGTTAATCCTGCAGACGGCAGCAACATGCAGCGAGAATGTGGGAGCATTTGGGTGTGTTTGTCCTGAAGAGAGCAAGAGAAAGAGAGAGAATGTGTGAAAATGTGTGCGTGTGAGAGAGTGTTTTTGGCTTGCCGTCCCGTCGGGGAGACGCGCTCCATGGCGGTACTCTTTAACTTTCAGAATTAGCCGCGAGTACACCAAACTCCTCCAGCGGCGTGACCTCGAGCGATCACACTAAGGTCTTTGCACACTGAGTCCGACATTCTCATCTATTGAGAACAAACAAAGCAACTTCAGCGTTCGATCGCAGGCCTTCCCACTCCTTGAGTTCTGTCCAGCACTAATCCAATATTTACACAATATTTTATGTGCCTTATCATAACACCGTATCTACACCAGACACGTGCGGAGCGGCGCAACAAAATAGTATAAAACTCATTATAATCAGTGATACTCTCTACACTGGATACGGCGTGACTCGACAAATCCCAGACAGTAAACTGCTGCTGCGTTCGATATATGACACATTGACACAAATTTAAAAGGATTTTCAATGGTCGCTTTGTCGCGTCCAGTGTTGACAGACTTCAGCTTTTGCGGCACGGCGTCCTGTATAGACAAGCCTACTTTTGTCACGCAGACGTTTTCCTCTTTAGTTTTTTTATCCACTATCTCTATCATTCTGTCGTGCTGAATGATTTTGAGATCCATCTTTTCACAGCGAGGACAACTGAGGGACTCATTTGCTATTACAGAAGATTCAAACACTCACTCATGCTCCAGAAGGAAAAACCATGCAATAAGAAAACTTTTGAACATATTGTAGATGTTTATATTTTTCTTGTTTTGCCTAAATATCAAATTTTTTCATTTAGCACTGCCCGGCTCTTAATGCATGGTGTTTTTCCTTCTGGAGCATCAGGGAGCTTTTGAATCTTCTGTAATAGTTGCAAATGAGTCCCTCAGTTGTCCTCGGTGTGAAAAGATGGATCTCAAAATCATATAGTCATTGTTGGAAAGGGTTCCAATACACAGAAATGCTGGAAAACCAAAGAATTTGTGGGAGGTTTGTCTGAAGAACAGCAGACAATTGAACAGTTCAGGACAAACAAGAGACTCATGAACAACTATCACTAAACAAAAAAACACTTTTTAAATTAATTTAAAATGAATTTAAATTCATTTATTCATTTTTATAAATTCAACTATTATTTTCTATTGTGGACTACATGTAAACATCTTTTATGTGAAATATCTTATTCAGGTCAGTACTAAATAAACAATGGCATGCATTTTGTATGATCCCTCTTACTTGGTAAAATAATCAACATTTTGCAGATTCTGCAAGGTGTGTGTAAACTTTTGACTTCAACTGTATGTACAGTGATTGGTCAAGACAGTAAATGTTTCTAAGGGTGTGATCAATTTTGATTAAATTGATGGGTAACGGTTTTCCTCAGTAACACTCAAAGGATGCATTTCAGCATCTTGGTGTGTAAACATAGTCGAATAAACATGGCTAATTTAAGAGTGCGCAACATAGACATATGACTCTCGTTTTCCCTTGGACCCTTAATTTTTTTTTTTATCTCATTACATCCCCCTGTCCGCCCAGACACTAAGTATGATTAGAGAACGCAAGAAATGCGACTTCCCGAAGAAGAACACACGTCTAAACAACTCCGGTTGCTTGCACAAACATCCCGTCTCCAGCAATCTGTAAAATAAACCCAAAACACACACACGTGATTTTCCCACAAGGGAAACCCCGGCGAGAATTTCTGTTCTCTACTTGAGACGCAACCCCACAAACACATGCTAACACATTTAAACGGATTCCCATAGGAAAGAGAATTTCAAATGCAATCTCTTAAATATTTCAGCTGTTTCTCGTTGATATCAAAGAGACTGAATGGAGATCAGATGGACACTGTCGTGATTTTTCATCTGAGATTATGACCCAGGTAATCTTGCAATGCATTTCCTATGGAGTTTTAAATGTGCTCAAACACCAAAGTCTGCAAACAAGTGTAATATCTCAATATAATCTCATTAAATTGTCCAAAGACATGATCTATGAAATCAATAAAATTTTATAGCAATATATACTTACTGTATATCAGCAATTGTCTCATTTGTGTCAAAGAATCTTTGATGCAAAATGAAATGCAACTCATAAATCAAAAGAATGAATGATAAAAGCCGTATTTGCGATGACAAATCTATTCTTCTGGGTAGCATTTAGTATTAATGCTCACAAGGCGAAGGCAACAACATCTGATGCACAGAAGTTCAAACATTAACTGGGTAAGAGGAACACGAGTGTGAGTCAAGAGCGAGAAAAAACGAGAGAGAGAGAGGCTGTGGTGAGTCAGCCTTTTGTATAAAAGAGATAGAAGAGATCGGACGACAGCCAGAGGCTGTCCAGAGTTCAAGACACACACACGAATACACGTCTCAGACTGAGATGTACTCTTGTGTCTCACACGGAGTAAGGAAGACCACATACAACAGTGGTTGTGTCACATATACTGGGAAAAAATCATTTCCAGTGTTTTTTATTTTATATTTTTTATATTTAATATATAATTTTTCAAACAAGATAATTTTTGCTAGACAAAGCAGTCCACACAACCAGGAGCTACATGGTCTTTCGAAGAACTCAAGCTTGTCTTACTTCCCATTTTAAGTCTATCTCTCTTTTTTCTCTCGGGTGCAGGCAGCGGCATTTAAAAGACCCTTACAGCGCTGCCCTGACACGCTGTTGGCCTTGACTTCGCTGAGAGAACCCTCCGGGTGCTGATAAGGACAGGGGTGTGAGCTGCTTTCCCCTCCTCCACACATCTCATTACGTCCTGTCTTTCTTGCCTATATTCGTTTTCTAGAGTTCCTCAATTTTTTAGTTTTTATAGAGTTACTCAATTTTTCCTCAACATAGTTTTGTCTATGATGGTCAATTCTTTTTTACTGGTTTTGAAAGTCTATCTCTTGTGGCTGGTAAAAATGCCAGTGGTGAAATATCTACGCCACAATGTTCTGCAGTGTTTGACCATTTTTGCAGCAGCTTTTGGTATGTCCTTATACAGAAACATTGGCGAATGGCTGTAAACTAATGTGGTGGGAAAAGGAAGTTGAAATCAGAGACCACACCTCAAGACGTCACTGGTAAAGTATCTGCATTTATTGTATAAGTGTGAATACCAATATGCTGCAGTTTTACTACTTTTAATGCATGCTTTGCCAATTCATTTGACAGAAACATCAAAGAATGATAAGAGACTACAGTAGGGAATGAGCGGGAATGGAGTTTATTCCTATTGCAGACCAGACTCAAGTGAGCACCAAGGCATATCTTACATTTACATTGACGGAACATTACTGGAGCGATCATGTGGGAATGGGATTCAAACCTAACATGGATTTAAACTTGAAACTACAACATCCAAATGAGTCAAATCTCAATGGATTTTGAGTACATGGGCTACATATACATATTATCCAAAGCAAGTAGCATTGCATTCAAGATTTACATTTTACAATTTCCTATCTTAACTGGGAATCGAACCCATAACCTTGTTGTTAGTGCCATGCTTTACTGTTTGCGCTATAAGAATATGCTTACCAAGTCATTTAGAATTACTCTCTTAAAGGTGAAATGTGTAATTGTAGGCGTGACCACCAGGGTTATGCTAAACAATGGCAGATGTTGGCAGGATTAAAGGGATCATAGAAGTGTTTGGGAAAAACAGTTAACTGAAAACAATATTTGCAATTTGTGCTGCTTCTACTGTTGCAGAAATTACGCACTTCAACTTTAACCTCAGAGCATGTGAGATATGTAATTTCCAGAATAACATAATAATGTTTCAAATTAATTTCACCCTGGACAGGTCCGGCACACATCCGAACGATGACCTGAGCCTGATCTCTCTCTCCTCCATTAAGTAAACGAGCGGCGCAGATGCACAGGAGTCCGTCACGTTGGAGGGGAGGTGATGTTTCTCCACGAGTGTCTGGTCAGACACACCGGCGGCTGCTCAACCACTAAATGGCCCAATCACAAAACCCTATGACTCGTGGAAAACAACAGATCAATAGCGCTTCCTCTGGTTCTCGCCTGCATGCTAGTATATCTGTGTGTATGAGAGAGAGAGCGCAGATGAAGGCAGAACATTTTGCACCCATATGCCCACTCAAATGGCATTTGAAAGAAGGAATATCTGTTTTTCTGTTGTTGTTCCTTGCACTGGTTTTAAACACATGCGATCCTGATTACAGCCTCCCTCTGGAGACGGCAGAAATAAAGAATGATCGCTGAGCAGGGAGAGACAAATTTACGCTCTGCGAGCAGCATTCATTACAAACAGACTGCCGTGTGTGTGCTGTGTGGCCGAACTCGACCTCAAGAGTTAGCAGAGTGAAAGCCAAACCCTCTGCCGCTGCCAAGCAGATCAGATTAGAAATGCAGTCGAGTGCTCGGCAGCAAGACAGAAGGCAGACAGGCAGACGTGCGAGAGAAACCGGCAGTAATATCGGATAAACCGGTCGTTTTTTGGTAGGTGCAAATGCGCTCCGTGTCAGGTTGTGAGACAAGGCGACGGATATATGGCTGAGAATTCTGTCAAAATGCAAACAGAGCTTCATTTCCTCCTGAACGTAGACTACTCAAGCACAAACAATGAAGATAAGCTCTTTCTGCTGATCTAGTACTCAGCTTGAAATGCATTAATGCAGAAAGGTCTAGAGCATGAAATGTGTTGATCCAGAAGAGCATAACATATATTGAAGCAGAAAAGAAAAAAACCTAACACTTGTGTTCAAATTGAATGGTCGAAAAATCTTGAAATTGAGACGTATTGATGCAGAATGACAGAAAAGGTTCCAGAAGTTTGTGTGTTGATGCAGAGGATCTGAAAACTCTAGAACTTAAGATATAACTAAAGATAAAACTTGACTTGGTTGGAAGCAGTAAGCAGAAATATAGAACATATTGTATTAAAGTACAATAGTGGAAAAATCTAAAACTTGAGATGATGTTGTTGCAGGAGAGCAGAAAAAACTTTGAATTGATTTACTTAAGCACAAAGTCCAAACAATCGAAAACTGAAGATTTGATGATGTAAAAAGATCAGAAAATGAGGAGTGATATGTCCTGGAGTAGAAAATCTAAAACATTAGTAAAGAGATCTTGACACTGAATTATGTTGGAAGACAGCAGAAAAAGCTTTCAGAAGCTGATATTTGTTGAAGGCAAAAAGATCTAAGACATGATGAAATTTAGACATTTAGATTCACTGCTGCACAGAAAAACGAGAAGGCTAAAGGTTGAGATTGTGCTGAAACATAAAAGATTTACAGTATAACTTGATATTATGTTGATTCATGAGAGCAGAAATAATCTTTACCCTGTTGAAAAAACTGCATATGCTAGTTACTGTTTGGTGTGTTTTTAAGCATGGCTGCTGGTTTGAGCTGGTGATATGCTGGTCCTAAGCAAAAACTCCTGCCCAGGACCAGTTTAGGACCAGCACATGACCAGCTTAAACCAGCTCATAACCAGCTAAGGACCAGCTTAAACCAACTCAAACCAGCAGCCTTTCTTCAAAACATACCTAACCAGCATATGATGGTGTTTTCAACAGCGTAATCTGAGATTCAATACAGCAGAAAGGCCAAAGGATCCAGGACTGGAGATCTGTTGATGTAGAAATATCTGAAAATCGTGAACTTCAGATGTACTGGAGCATCAGATCTGAAACCTGAAATTGAGATTCGTTGAAGGCCAAATATACAGAACTTGAGATGAATTGATGTACAAAGACAGAAAAAATCTAGGACTTGACATAGGTTGAAGGAAAAAGATATAGAAGTTGAGATATGTTGATGTAGGAAAGCAGAAAAAGACAAACAATTCTGTTGATGTAGAAAGACTTAAACTTCAGAAAAGCCAAAGAACCAGAACTCAAAATGTGCTGAAGCAGAAATATCTAGAACTTGACATATATTGATGGAGAAAGGCAAAGATATCTGGTTTCAGCGCCTATGGCCTATCCTGGATGTCAAGCCTCTAGAAAATCATGCGATCACGTCACATGGGTAAGCAGGCAGTGCAGTTTTTCTCCTGTGGCATTGTAGCCTGTGATGGCCAGGGGTAATATTTTAACACCACGACTGTTTCCCCTCACACACACACACACACACTCGCAATCATAGCGGGGAAAAACAGCCCGTGTTCGTATGTGTGTGTGCGAGAGAAAAACAGCCCTGCCGCTGAACAATCAGCAGTCCTCCGCGTGTCTCTCTCTCTGGGCGGCGTCATGGCAACGGAACAGCTTCAATTAGAGGAGAAGAAAGCGTTTCCCCTCGGCGTGGCATTGGAGAGAGAGCTGAGTGTCAACGAGCGCGGAAAAGGGAGGGAGCGTGTGTGTGTGTGTGTGTGTGTGTGTGTGTGTGTGTGTGTGTGTGTGTGTGTGAAAGATTGCGAGCAGGAGGGAGGCAGAGAAAACGAGCGCCGGGGAGACGTGTGTGAGGCTGAGATTGCAAGAGAGGGAAAGGGAGCGTGTCTGAGTGTGTGTGTGTGTGTGTGTGTGTGTGCTACAGATTGCAAGGAAGCAAGCCAGAGAGACAAAGCAAGTGAGTGAGATTGAGAGGGAGGGGAAAGTGCGCGCGCGTGTGTGTGTGTGTGTGTGTGTGTGTGTGTCAGAGCAGCCAGAGACAGACAGTGTTTTGCCTGCGTTAGCGCAGCTAATGAAAAATGAATGAACCCACGGGAAGGAAAGAGAGAGAGATATAGAAAGATGGAGCGGTAGTTTTAGTTTCGGAAGTGCCATGTTTGAGGGGTTGGAGCCAGATGTTGGCCTTTCTCAGGGTCAATAGTTTAAGGCGACATACTATGCAACAAGTCTTTTGCTTTGGCGGTAACAAACCATGAATAGTTAGTTACTTTCAAAAGTCTGTGCCAATTAAAATAGATGTAATTAGCTATAAACATGTCAACAGTTTAATAACTTCTACTAATTTAGTTTATTAATTTCTTTGTCACGACCCTTGACCAAAACTGTCAGTATGTGTCAGTTTATGCTAATACTGCCAGTGAATTTGCCAACAAAAGTATTTTAAAGCAAACCACATACTTGGTTCTAAAAAGTTTTTGACGAATAGTCTGAGTAAATAAAACTCATAAAGATGATTAAGAAAGAGTGTTTTTGAACTAATCAGTTGAGTGAATAATTCAATGATAGTTTCGTAAAGATAGTCACTTGCTTGGTCCCATATGAATCAGTATGTTTGAATGAATCTGTTCATTGAATGAATCATTGAATTGCTCATAAAGGGTCATTTGTCACCGCATACTGGCTTAATGATGCAACTTGCAAATCCCTGTGGACTAAATATCAGCCCATCAAATTCAGGAACCATTGAATAATACTGTCTAAAACATACCCATTTTATAATTGTAGCATTTTTATTTCCTCTTATGGGTGAATCAGTGTTTAAGTCATAGGTGTAGAATATTCGTTTTAATCAGCATGCCAGTACTAGTTAGTTCATGCAGCAGCTAATATTGCATACCACTTTTGAAGAAGTGCCTTTTTTGGTGTAAAGCGTTGGCTGAAGCATACCCCTTTTATACCCACGATGTTCGTTATCTCCTACGGTTAAATTCAGATCATCTGAGTCACAGGTGAATCCAAACATGCTAAAATCAAACCTACACCACTGCAAACTTGGACTTTTATATCTGTCATGCATTTTGTCCTTTAAGTTCGTCGATCTCTTTAACGCACACACTCTTGCATGCACGCTTTGCCATTTTATCTCTCTCACATGTACACATTCACTCTCTACCATTCGTCTTTGTCACCTTTCTCTAACCTTTGTGGCCAATCGGGGGGAAATCCACCCGCTGGCTTGCAAAATACCACCTGCTACAGACAGACCTCTGTCGGAGAAACGGGAGACGGAGAAAGATGACTGACAGGGACTTCATGAGTTAGAGGGCCCCTGTCTCAGCGCAGCTGCGGAGAGATCGAGACTGATAAAGATAGATAGAAGGAGCGATTCTCTCTCTCAGTCTCAAAGACATTCCTCTGGAGCGTTGGCGGTGGTTCTGATATTCCCCACTGCCGCTCTGGTATTCGAGGGTCTGCGTGCAGAGATTGATAGCTGAGCGTTGCTATTTTTGACATGCTGGTGTCGACACGTCGACGCCACCCCACCAACAACAGCAGCGCCACAGCTGGTTACAATTTTGACTTGCACACTGATAACCTGTCCTACACTGCAAGCAAGCGATGTGGCAAACAAAAAGCTGTAGTTAAGGTGTGTTTACACTGACAGCAATTAAATCAAGGGAGGTTGCCAAGTTGCTGTCTTGTTGGTTGATAGTAAATATTCTAAAGCCCCAACAAGTTGACAGTCGGCCGTCGGGCAACGCGTCTGGGCCATCAGTGAGTGTTTGTTGGGATAGTTTGTTTGGTTTGTTCCACTCGTTGGCTGTCGTCAGGCTCACGTCGGCGGAAGTTTGTCCGATTCAATAAACTGAATCGGCATTGTTGGTGAGAGGGAGAACTCTGATTGGATATTCAGTTTAGCAAAACGAGTCAGTGATGAAAACTAGTAAGTAAACGAAGGTGGCACAGACAGAAGGCTGTTATAATGTTACGTGATCTTCCCCAAGCATTCCAATATGCAAATGTTTTTATAACAACATAAGTTGCTTAAAATGAAGAAAACTTAATTTCAGAATAACTGAAATTCAAAATGGTAAGCAAGCGCTGCTTTGTTTTATGTTTCGTATTTCTGTGTATATCTCTTATATACTTTTTCGGTTTCTCATTTTAAATGACAATGTATACTATAAATAGCTGCTGATATAGACAGTTAATTCCTCTCATGCAGGCACAGAACGCACTTGTTAGTTTGCAGTCAACTGTAGTCTGTGTGGTGTGTTGAAGTGCAGATTTTTGGTCTGACGCTGCCAACACAAGGTGAAAACACAGTCAGATTTTGATGCCGCTAGTTCTTTGAAGTCGACTTGGTGTGTCCCAGCCTTTACTCTGCTGGTATCTGACTGGACTGTCTTCTATCCCATTGGTAGTCACTGGATCGCGTCACTGCTATTTTGCATAGTTAAATTCACATTTGTTGCATTACTAGCTGTTGAGTATTCCATCTCAAATCATTAACAATTTTTCTTTGCAAAATTGCTGCCAGTGTGAATATTGCTTAACTTCGTCCACAATGCAAGCATGTGATGCCGTACCAAAACTAATGCAGTCCAGTAATCATAAAATGCTGCAAAATATTGGCATGACAAAACTAAAATGCTTTACAGTCAACAAAGCTTTGCATACAACATTGCATGGCATAACAAAACTAAATGCTCCAGTTAAAATCGAGGATGCGTCTGCACTCGAATGTGTACTAAAATAAAACACTTCTACTTGGCAAACTACGTGGCATATGCGTGAAAGCAGTATAGATAGCTAATGTATTATAATGCACAAGCAAGAAATGCAACCAAACTGTAATGGTCCCATTTTAATCAACAATGTGGTTTACAATGCAGTTTATAACTTATAAAATAATTTAGACAAAACTAAAATACTACCATTATATTCTACAAAACAGTTTATGCTGCATATATGCAACTTCATGCAACCCACCAAAACTAATATGCTCCAGTATCTACAATGCATGCTCTTTATACTACTAGCATTTGATTTTGCGTAACACTAAAACACATATGATCAACAATACTGTCTACACTGTAAGCATGTGACTCGAAAAACTAAGATGCTCCCAGTACAAGTGTTTCTACAATTTGCGTGCATGCAGTAGGTAATGTCATTGATAATAACTGGGACATGCTAGCTTTAGTGCCTCACACCACTTGCTTGCAGCATAGATAGGATATAATAAACCTCCTGCTGAAGATAATAGGCAATGTAGCCCTGTCAATTTATATGCGTGCATAAACATGCATCCTTTTCCCTGATGGGTGGATAGTATTCCTCTGGTCTTGATTACAACAATCTACAGAAAAGCTGAATCTCTTTCTCTCTCACTTTCTCTCTTCTGTAGTAAATGCCAGGGGCTCCAATCACGGACCTCCCGTTGAGCTCTTTGACTTTGACTGACACAACATTCGGAAGCGCACTGTGATTTGTGTGTGTGTGTGTGTGTGTGCATGTTTATGTGGTTTATGTGTATATGACACAAATGTGTATAATGGCATGGGTATGACGTGTATTACAAGGAGAAGGTGATGTATGAGGACAATTTCAGTGTCCCCATAATTTAAAAGGCTTATAAATCATACAGAGTGAGTTTTTTTTGAGAAAGTAAAAATGCACAAAGTATAGGTGTAGGGTTGTTGTAGGGCGATAGAAATTACGGTTTGTACAGTAAAAAAAACATTACGCCTATGGAGAGTCCCCGTAAACCATAAAAACCAACATGCGTGTGTGTGTGTGTGTGTGTGTGTGTGTGCGTGTGTGTTTGCATGTGTTTCCCTAAGTAGCATAGTACCCTCCCCCACATTTGATCTCCCCTCGTTTATCTCTCTATCCGGTTCTAATCTGTGTCTTGTTTCGCTTACCCACGAACTCTCGCTCCCTAAAGACTGCATTCATTCAGTGTGAGAGAATTTCTCTCTCACACAGTTTATACTGTAAGCTACAGCTGTATTTATTGTTCTTTTGTTGGCTAACTAGACCAGACAGGTGTGTAACTTTGGCGTATATGTGGTTTCAAGGTGTAGCGTGTTGGGAAATGACTAACTAGATCTATCTGTCTGTCAGGAATTATTTGAAATGAAAGTATTCTCAATTCGATCCAGAATTATGCTTGCTAAATAAGGAATTTTTGTTTTGTCATGCCTAACTGCAAAAAAATCACGTTACTGAAAAATGTAGTACCGCCACTTTTAGCTAGTTACTCGCTAACACTTCAGTTGAACTACGTTACACCTCAAAAGCGCGCACACACAGCAAACATTGCTCAGCGGAGCGACTGATTTTTCACAGAGGCAGTGAGTTGTGAAAACAGAGATAGAGCAAGAGACGAGTGATGAACAGAAAAGAGGAAAAGACAGCGCTCCGTTCAGCCAGCGAGGCTCCGCTGCTCTGCGTGAGTGTGTGACTGTCTCATGTGGGCCCTTCAGTCCTCGAGGCGTTTTGTTCCCCCTCCCTGCGCCGGCCCCCAGCCCTGCTAATCCTTTTGAGACACACACACGCACACACACATTTCCCAAGGCTCCGAGACGCTCTACGCTGCTGCTTATCTCCTACTCCACCGAGCTACGCCGCGCTACACACACACACACACACACACACACACACACACACACACACACACACACACACACACACACACACACACACACACACACACACACACACACACACACACACACACACACACACACACACACACACACACACACACACACACACACACACACGCACACAGCAGATCTCAGCTCTGGCTCTAACACCTAACACATCTACACTGTAACTGTGACAAAACTAGATCACCCCATTTTATAAAAATTGAAGATATCTATACTATATACACATATAATGCATCATTTATATATTTTAAAATATAATTTGATTCAGTGATGCAAATCAGAATATTTATCAGCTGTTACTCCTGTTTTCAGAGTCATATGATCCTTCAGAAATCATTCTAATATATTGATTCATTACCAGTGTTGTTGAAAAAAAACAGCATATGCTGGTTAGGTATGTTTTGAAGCTGGGATGCTGGTTTATGCTGGTCCTTAGCTGGTCATGTGCTGTTCAGACCAGTTTAGGACCACCACATGACCAGCTTAAAACAGCTCAAAAGAGCATCCTATGCTTCAAAACGTACCTAGCCTTTCAACAGGGAACAGTTTTTCAGCTTAAGTATTACATTTTTTTTGGAACCTGTGACATTTTGTTCAGGATTATTTTATGAATATAAAGCTAAAAAGAACAGTATTGTAAATAAATCAACATATTGGAATTATTTCTGAAGGATTATGTGACACTGAAGACTGACAAAGACTGTAAAGGCTAATAAAATCTAAGGCTAATTTGCATCACTGAAATAAATTACATTAAAAAACACAAAAAATCTTTTGAACGGCAGTGTGTGTGTGTGTGTGTGTATGTATATATGTATATATATAAATAAGTATGCATGTTTGTATTTATATATGCATTTTATCAATATATCTAAATAAAAATAGACTATATATGATCCAAAGTAACTAGTAACATACTACTTGAGTCGTTTTTTATCCAATACTTTTTACTCTTACTCAAGTAACTATTCAGACTATTACTTTTACTTTTACTTGAGTAAATATTGATATAAGTACTTTTACTTTTACTTGAGTACAGTTTTTGTGTAATCTACCCTGGTGAAACCAGAGTTTCTTTCTTGGACTATAACGTAAGTATTCTAGTTTTGGCGCATTGTGCATTTGCAGTGTAGACCATGTCATTGATTTTATAAATCTTTTGGTGTTGTCACTGTTGAGTCAGTTTTGTTGACTATAAAAGACTCCTGCAGCACACATTTGCAGTGTAGAAAGCTGTGCTAATTATTACAAGAACTTTCTAGTTTTGTTGCATTGTTTGCAATGAAGGCAACTTTAGTAATTATAATTGTAACATTCTGGTGTTATCATCTTGCTTGCAGTGTCAAAAGACGGTTATCAACATTAGTTTAGTCACATTTGTTACTTGCAATGTAGGTTTCATTGATTATAACGCATGCATTTTGGATGTGTTGAGAACTCCCATATGTACGCACTGAACACAGCTTGGTTTATTATAATGCACGACCTCTAGTTTTGTTGCATTGCATGCTTGCAAAGTAGACTGCTTTGTTGTGGCATTTTACTTACATGCAAATGAAAACAATTTGCTGATTATAATGGAAACGTTCTAGTTTTGTCATCTTGAGTTGTTTGCTTGCAGTGCCGACATTGCATTTTTTGCACTACATTGCATAATGCAAGGATTCTGGATTTGTTGCATCACTCAATTGCAGTGTACACAGATTTTGTTTATCTAAATCTGAGAGTTCTAGTTTTGTCACCTTGCTTTGCGTCAATGCAAGTGAACAGTTATCAACTTTAGTTTTGACGCATTTCTGCACACTTGCAGTGTAGACCGCATTGTTGTGTCCTTTTGTTCGCATGCAGTGTAGACAGACTCACTACCTTGCTTCACTTGATTGCAGTGTCAAAAACGGTAAAATTTAATAACAGTAGTTTTATTACATTTTTCACTTGCAGTGTAGGTTTCATTAATGCAAGCATTCTATATTTGTTGCATGGCTCACTTGAAGTGTACACAGATTTGTTGGTTATAATAAAAAAGTTATACCTTTGTCGCATTTAACATTTGCAATTTAAATTGCTTTGTTGCAGCATTTCGCTCGCTTGCAGTGTATAGACAATTTGTATCATCGTATTGCATGCTTGCTGTGTAGACAGTTTTATTGATTTACAGACCCTTTTTCTTTTAGTAAACAGTGTGAAGTTTTTCTGTGGGGCGAGCTTAGGTGGAGGCAGAAAGATTTAACTGACCAATTCACTAATGCTATATCTATGAATTTTGGTAGCTTGTTTTTTTAACAAAATCCGATTTTACCTGCATATGTAAGGTAACTCACTGTCTAGGACCGCGATTGTTATTTGAAAAGGTTAACTGTAATGGACGAAACCAGATTCGCCAACCTGTAACATTACACGCTCACTTGGACGTTACAAAGCTTGGATGATCTGACAATATTATTTTACTTTTATTTATTATATTTCAATATAATATTATCGACTTCATTCCTGTATAATCAATATTTCATAATTACGTAAAGTAAGATGCTTTTAGGAGCCTCACATTTCTTCTGTAGTAGTAGTAGCCCTTTATTGTCACTAGTCACAAGTACCAGGGAAAT
Source organism: Gymnocypris eckloni scoliostomus (assembly GCA_027564155.1). Lineage (NCBI taxonomy): Eukaryota > Metazoa > Chordata > Actinopteri > Cypriniformes > Cyprinidae > Gymnocypris > Gymnocypris eckloni. The sequence goes on along the minus strand of CM050418.1, from coordinate 2,947,826 downwards.
TAGCCATCAACCTGTCCATACATACACAACATACATATATGACAAGGGGTGTACAGAACAGGAAGACAGGGAATTGAAGAAAAATACAGCATAACATGAGGAAGGTGAGGAGAAAAAAAAGAACCCCCAGACTATGCTCCTTGGGGAGTACAGTGTGAGAACAGGAAAAACACCTCAGCAACAAAAGCACATACACCATAGACACACGACTTTGCAACAGGGGAAGTAATCCAGCTCCGGCAAGCAGCCATCCGGTCCTGCAGCCATTATCGGCGCTGGTCACAGACCCGCTTGTCAGGCTGGCGGTTCAAAGTGACGGAGGCGAGGGATCGGGGGTGGGGAGGTGAGTGCGTATGTGTGTGTATGTGTAATAGTTTGTAATCAGCAGGTGTCTGTAGAATGGGGGAGGAAGCAAGAGCGTCTCACTGCAGTGCTCTTCCCAGGGTTATTTTTCCAGCAGCGGCCTTGGCCAAGGCCACTGAACGGGGGAGCCAAAAAAGATAAGATTGCGATTGTTTAGTCTTGGGGCGAGTAACTGCATTCCAATTCCACGGCTACTCTCTTTGTCCATTCTGGTCTCCAACACCATCAATTTTCCTTTGCAAAGCCGTGAGCTTCTCCATGATAGAATCCATATTATGGTTAATAGTCTCAGTCTCAATGCTGACCGCTCTTCCCACTGCTTCAATCATGACGGGCAGCCTTGTGAGGCTTTGGACAGCTGTTCCCGTTTTCTGAATTCCTCGATAACCCAGGGCAAAGCCTAATCCAATCAGCAGAAGACCTGTTATCATGGTTCCGAATAGGTAGATATCTTCAATGTCCTCCACGGAAAGAGCCGCTAGACACACGATTTGCCACCTCTCCCACGCGTCCATCGTATAGCCAGCTGCGAACGTTCCGTCAGGGCAGACAGGTTCCCCCGAACCCAAGCTTCTCGTCGAGAAGATGGTGTCAATTGCGTTGAGAGACCAGTTGATCAAATCCATAATTTTTTCAGTTTGGAGAGCAGTGCAGAGAGAGTCTCTCAATAGATGAGACGAGACAAGAGAGCAAGCAGGGAAAATAAGGGAGAGGACGGGGAGTGAAAAATGCGACCACCTCCGTTGAGTGCCAAAGAAGAAGCAGTGTTCTGGAGTGTTCATTGAAGGGTCAGCCAGGATACAGATGTCTTGCAAAAGTCTGACTGTCATTTAGTGATGTTTCACAAACAAGTTTCGGGAGGAGCACGCGCATAATTAACACAGCCAATTCATCATCAGTAATCACATCACTTACCCAATAAACGCTAGAGAACCCTATAAATAATCAAGCAGCCTTACCTCCATTATCTCTAGTCTTCCAGAGTTCGGCTTGCTCCTTGCCATGATCACAGATCTCATTTTCTCCTTCCAAACAACGGGACATATACTCGAGATTCGCGGATCCTCCGCAGCAAATTGACGGACCCAGGATCTCTCCTTCTCCGCCAGTCAACGCCCGAGCCCCAGGCTCCATCGCGACCAACGCTCCGCTCGTCCAGCCACAAGATTTCCCGACATCAGGGCTTAATCAGGGCTTCCACCGCGAAACTTTCAACTCCCCGGCATCCTCGTATCATTCGGCCGCCAACAATTCCTCCGATCGGAAGTGGACCGATTTAAGCCAGAGGTAAACGCTGATTAATTACGACGCTCCGCTTCGCGGAGGATAAACAAACGGATCTGTACTTTTCTTCAACGAGCATGGGCGCGCCCCAGTTCTCACCGCAGCAAGCCTCACTCGATTCCGCTTTTGCTCAGCCTTCACCGCGGCTCTTCCAGCCGCAGAGCCATATGTAGCCGGGCCTAACTTCCGTTTCCAGAAGCTAAGCTGCCCTACGCTAGCGGGCGCAGCAGTGTTGCCAAAGTAGTTACATTTGTTGCTAAAATTGTTAAATGACACCGCAGCATTTCTGGATGTCAATGCATTACGTAACCAGGAAGCAAGCGCTTAGAATCTACAATAACTTCCCATGTTTTTCACCAGCTTTGTACCCGTACTAATTCACCCCATATTTGGCTAGATAAGGCGGATTATAATTTGTTTCGTGGTTAAGACCAACAGTTGGAAGAGACATTCCACTATTAATTATGGTGGGCTAACAGTAACGATTAACAATCACAAGTATAAAACCGCGTGTGTGTGTATTTATTTATATATATAACAATTATTGCAAGTTCAACCTAATTAATATATGAAGTTCGTACTGCCGGTGTTACCAACAGATATGCCTCTTACCGGCTAGGGGTTTCAATACTCTTTCTTTGCGTGGTCAAAAGAAATGAATGCCTTTCATAATTTTATCGCTTAAAAGGTTGCTAAATAAAGGTTAAAAAATAGTTAAACCTGTTGCTAGACGATCGAAATACAAGTCGCCAGGTTAGTCTGAGAACTGCTATGCTAATTAAATATATATCATTCGCTAAATTGGCAACACTGCAGGCTACCCGGATGTTTTCAGCATGTCCCGCCAAAGTCACAAACCCTGCCCCCCCATTTTTCCTCAGCCTACAGAAGCAACTTAGCATGCGGCTACCTCCACTTGCAACGCAGGCCCCCACATCTCATATTTTTGTTCTACTTTCTTTGAGCGGCCTCCAGCTCCCGTAGCGAACGCCAGCACGAGTCTGCCACTGTTAGCAGCACAGGCTGATCAGGCTCTACAGCCTTTTTCCCGAATATTACAAACTATGTGGCCTGCAGCGAAGCAAGCGTGAAACTGCCTCCGCCTGCAACATGTCAGAGATCGAAGTTTTCCGAACGAAAGTCCTACCGACTCATCGGATCCTCCGCCGCCGTCCAAAGCACCAGCGATCCGCGGACAACTCAACCGAGCCCGTGGCTGCAATGGGGCCGCCAGCCTTCCCGCACCACCGGCTGCGCCTCAAGCGCCGCAGCCCGCCTTCACCCTCGCCTCCAAGGCAGCAACCACCTTCTCCAGCCTCCTCACACGCTCCATCAGCAGAAAATTGGACCGTGGCAGAAATCCGTCAAGTTCTCACCAGCGCGGCGTCATTATCCCACGACGTTCAAGCAAGTCAGATCTCCTCGCCTCTACAATTCTCTCCAGTCCGGGAATTTCTAAATTCCTCCCTCCACTCGAATCAGCGACCACAGCAAGCAAGAGCCGCAAATCACCCTACTCGGCCCGGCCCAATCTTCACTCCTCAAGGACCGGCCTCCGGCCACCGAACCGCAGCAGCAGGCCCTCGGCCAGCCTGGGCTGCGCCCCGGATACCGCAGCCCTCAGCCCCCACCTTCCTCGAGCTTCCACCGAGCGCCAGCTCGCAACTCAGCCCAGCGAAGTGTCAGCCTTCGCCTCCACAAGCCGCCTCACCAGAACAAGCACGCCTCCGTCAGCGGCATACAGCTACACGCAGCCTCGGACCAACGAACCCCTCCCCTACCCATGGCCCGCAGCTCCGCCACTCACGGCCAGCCCTACTCCATCAGCGCCCGTTTACCCCTTTACCCCCCTCTCTCCGTCCACCAAGCTCTTTCAGGCTCAAACTTACCCCAATCATCGACCCAAACACCAGCCATTCCCCCTCTTCCACGCAGTCAGCTCCGTCCCGGAGCCCCTTTTCTCTTTCTACCACCTCTACCCATACCTCCAAACGCACTAGCACTGGAACCACCCCGTAGCCAACTCCATCAGGTCCATCAGGTCACAAATCCTATCAGAAATTCAGAACATTGGCACGGCGGATCCACTCCCACCCCAGTACCTCCCTTTTCAGAACTAATATTCCCTTAAACCATCCCTTGAAACCTCTCCTCGAAGCCTCCCTCAATTCAATTCTCCAAGCAGTCTCCCCAAGGACCCTCCAGTCATACCTGACAGCATGGAAAAGCTTCAAAACTTTTCACTCCACTTATAACTTGCCATTCCCCACCTTTTCACTACTGGCCATCACCTCATTCATCTCCCACCTCAACATAAACAAAAAACTCCAAACCAGTTCCATTAAAGGTTACCTAAGCGGACTACAATTTTTCCACAAACCTTTATACGGTTCCCCTTCCGCCCATATAGCCAATTCACAGACCTCCTTACTCATTAAAGGTATCCAGAAAACCAATCCCACCCGCCCAGACTCCAGGCAGCCCATAACTCTAAAAATTTTTGACCAAATGCATTTCCACTCTCCGCAGAGGCTACCATTCTATCCACACCGCCCGCACACTCGACGCCATGTTTATCCTGGCCTTCTTTGGCTTCCTCAGATGCTCTGAGCTCGCCATCCCATCCAGTTTCGACCCAGCCATCCACCCCACTACCTCAGATCTAGTAGTACTGGACGACGAAACCATTTCTTACACCATTAAGCAAAGTAAGACAGACCAAACAAAGAAAGGCCACTTCATTTACATTTTCAAACTCCAATCACCTCTATCACCATACCAAACCCTCCTAGCTTTCCTCCATCTAAGGAAATCACAGTCCAAACTCCCATCCGACCCCCTTTTCACAGACGACTCCAACCGCCCCGCCACTCGCTTCTGGTTCCAAAAGCACCTCAAAGCAGTCCTGCACCTATCAGGTACCCCAGCCGGAAACTTTTCCAGCCATTCATTCCGAATAGGCGCAGCAACCACAGCGGCCCACAAAGGCCTTTCCCAACAGCAGATCCAAGAACTCGGTCGCTGGTCGTCAGAGGCTTTCAAAAGCTACATTCGACTAAACCGCTCCCACATCAAGGAAGCCCACCAGACCCTAATCGGCCATCCCCTTTAGAATACACCTCCGAAACCCCATAGCAACCGCTCCTCTCCATCACCCTCACATCCCCCCCCCCCCCAACCCAACTGTTTTTTTCCCACTGCCGCAGCAGTGCCCGCTCCCGCAGGAGCTTTCTCTGTATTTCCACCATTGCCGCAGCAATGTCTACTCCCGAAGGAGCCTTTTCTGTATTTCCCGACGCAGCAGTGACTGCTCCAGCAGGAGCGCTATCTGTATTTCATCACTACCGCTGTAGTGACTGCTCCCCCTCAGGAGCGCTACCTGTATTTCCCCACTGCCCCAGCAGTGATTGCTCCCGCAGGGCGCTATCTGTATTCCCTCACTGCCACAGCAGTGCTCGCTCCAACAGGAGCCTTCTCTTCCCCCACCCCAACTGTTTTTCCCCCCACTGCCGCAGCAGTGCCCGCTCCCGCAGGAGCTTTCTCTGTATTTCCACCATTGCCGCAGCAGTGTCTACTCCCGAGGAGCCTTTTCTGTATTTCCACGCAGCAGTGACTGCTCCAGCAGGAGCGCTATCTGTATTTCAGCACTACCGCTGTAGTGACTGCTCCCCTCAGGAGCGCTACCTGTATTTCCCCACTGCCCCAGCAGTGACTGCTCCAGCAGGAGCCTTCTCTTCTCTCCCCCAATCCCCCCTCCCCTACCAGCCTTCTTCTTCACTACCGCAGTAGTGCCTGCTCACGCAGGAACCTTCTCTATATTCCCCACTACCGCAGTAGTGCCTGCCCCAGCAGGATCCTTCTCTATATTTCCCCACTGCCCCAGCAGTGACCGCTCCGCAGGAGCACCTCCTGCTTTGTCCCCACTACGCAGTAGTGTCCGCTCCCGCAGGAACTCTCTCTCTATTTCCACTGCCGCAGCAGTGACCGCTCCCGCAGGAGCTCTCCTCTCTATTTCCACTGCCGCAGCAGTGACCGCTCCCGCAGGGAGCGCTACCTGTATTTCCTCACTACCGCTGTAGTGAATGCTCCCCTCAGGAGCGCCACCGTTTCCTCACTGCCCCAGCAGTGTCTGCTCCGCAGGAGCGCTTCCTAAATTTCCTCACTGCCGCAGCAGTGCTCGCTCCAGCAGGAAGCCTTTCCTCCATCCCCTCCTTCACCCACCCCACCCCCTCTATTTCCTCACTGCCGCAGCAGTGCTTGCTCCAGCAGGAGCCTCTCCCCCCTCCCCTCTATTTTCTCACTGCCGCAGCAGTGCTTGCTCCAACAGGAGCCTCTCCCCCCTCCCTTCCCAACAGCCCCCACGCCACCATGGGAATCCCCAGCTGTTTCTTCACTAGTAGTGCCTGCTCTAGCAGGAACCTTCTCTATTTTCCCCACTACCGCAGTAGTGCCTGCTCCAACAGGATTCTTCTCTATATGTCCCCACTGCCCCAGCAGTGACCGCTCCCGCAGGAGCGCTATCTATTTTCCCACTACCGCAGTAGTGGCCGCTCCCGCAGGAGCTCTCTCCCTTTTTTCCTACTGCCCCAGCAGTGCCTGCCCCCGCAGGAGCTTTCCCTTCGTTTCCCCACTGCCCTAGCAGTGCCTGCTCCAGCAGGAGCGCTACCTGTATTTCCTCACTACCGCAGTAGTGACTGCTCCCCCATGAGCGCTACCTGTATTTTCCCCACTGCCACAGCAGTGTCTGCTCCAGCAGGAGCGCTTCCTGTTTTCCCCCACTGCCGCAGCAGTGCCCGCTCCCGCAGGAGCGCAAATATATTTCCCCACTGCCGCAGCAGTGCCCGCTCCCGCAGGAGCCTTCCCATTATTTCCCCACTGCCGCAGCAGTGTCCGCTCCCGCAGGAGCGCTATCTATATTTCCCCACTGCCGCAGCAGTGTCCGTTCCCGCAGGAGCCTTCCCATTATTTCCCCACTGCCGCAGCAGTGTCCGCTCCCGCAGGAGCTCCATCAATACCTCCTCACTGCCGCAGCAGTGTTTGCTCCCACAGGAGCACCATATATATATTTCCCCACTGCCGCAGCAGTATCTACCCTCACATCCTCCCTCCTCTCCCCACACCGCCACACCAGCACACTTCAGCAGAAGCCGCTTCTTCCTCTAAGATGCCGCAGCATCTTTACAAGCATTGTCCAGCATCCCATCAGCCCTAAACCATGCATTTTTTGGGGGGTCTCTTAGCCTATTTGGCTGCTGTCCCACGATAAGCATTCTTTGGGGAGCTTTTGGGTCCGGGCCAATGCCGAGCTCGGACCCCTCTCCCTGGGCGAGGGGAGTACCCCGGGCTCGGGAACTACTACCGAGCTCGGAGCCCTCTCCTCGGACAGCACGCCAAATACGCATACCGTTTACTCAGTTCATTATTAAGTAAGTGTGAACTCGTGAAGTGATGTTTCACAAACAAGTTTCGGGAGGAGCATGCGCATAATTAACACAGCCAATTCATCATCAGTAATCACATCACTTACCCAATAAACGCTAGAGAACCCTATAAATAATCAAGCAGCCTTACCTCCATTATCTCTAGTCTTCCAGAATCCTCCACCACCCCAACTCCACACTTCCAGTCCGTCTACACCCCAGCAGGGTGTAGGGGAGCTTTGAGTCCGGGCCAATGCCGAGCTCGGACCCTCTCCTGGGCGGGGAGTACCCGGGCTCGGGAACTACTACCGAGCTCGGAGCCCTCTCCTCGGACAGCACGCCAACACGCATACCGTTTACTCAGTTCATTATTAAGTAAGTGTGAACTCGTGAATTGTTTTTGGAGACGGAACGTCATCTTTTGAACATATGTGAAATGTGAAAGTAGTTGTATTTTTTGAAATTCCTTAACTGAGGTAAAAATCATTAATAAATAAATGTATTCATAATAATAATCATAATTTCATAGCCAGCACTATATGCTTTAACATATTTCCAAACTTTTATGGTAAATGCTTCATATGCTGTTTCTTCTCTTGCTTACAAACTGTGATGCTGTTTGGAAGAATTTGACAGATAATATGGATTTTGCTCATACACGTCTTCCAGTCGGTCTGTTTTTTATCCATATTTTCTATTTTCTTTTTCAGCACGGACCTTCAGTCAGACTCTTGGCAGACTGTTAGCTGTCCCATAATCCTCTTTGATGTAAGAAGTAGAGGCCAGGGCAGGGTCATGGTTGCTGTGAAAGCACACATGCACGCACACACATGCACCAGGAATTTGTTTGCAGATTTTCCCAACAGCGCAGTCTTTCGCTCGCTCGCTCTCTCTCTTGGAACATCTGTGTGTGATCGGAGTCGTGCATAAATTATTCTCCAGCAGCAGCGCCATGTCTCTCTCTCCTCGTGTTTTCTCATGCATCCTCTGACTCTTTCAGATCACTAACAGCGCGGGGTTTCTGTTGGATTGCGATGTCTAAGCAGTGATAGATGCACGTTGTATGCTCTCTCACGTAGGCACATATGCGGTAGTGCTGCGTTTTAAGGAGAGCGGCCTGTGCCGTCGTAGAGTTTCACATCTCTTTAACACTGCAGCACACAAAAGGACATCCTGTTTCCTGGAACACACACACATACACACATTTTGTCCATTGTGAGCTTTGGGCACTCTCACTCTCTCAGTTAACCCTTTACAGCATCATTCTCTGTATACAGACCAATAGAGCTATTTAACTTTTTGTGTCTGCTGTGTCCTGTCTGTCTTTTTTTTTTTTTTCTGTCCTTATTGTTTTTATTTTTATAAATACATTTATATAAATTATATAATGCATACAAAGATGACAGGGGTGAAAGACAATACAGATGAAACAGAAAGTAGAACAGAGATCAAAGATGAGACCGGAATGAGAAAAAGACAGCGCAATGAAGATAAATAGACTGGGGGAAAATCAGAAGAACATGGAACAACATTTATCAAGATTTGATTGAGGGGATGAGAAATAGGTGATAACAAAGATTTAAGATGTGATGGAAAAAGAGGAGAAGAGGCGGTTAAGGCAAATGAGAAATTTTGACTCAGAAGAGAAAAAAGGAAAAAGAGATGAGGCAGAAATCAGAAGGAGGGGATGGGAATTTAAAAAAGGCAAAGCAAAGAAGTGAAGGTGACAGATGTGAAAGACAACAGAAAAACATGACACAAATGTCTAGATGTGACAAAGAGAGTAATGTGAAATTAATTAGAATAATGAGAGATATGGTGAGGAGAAAGTGATGAGACATAAGACAAAGTTAAAAGACGTGAGAAAGTGATGAGAAAGAAGAGACGGGGTTAAAGGGTCAGTTCACCCCAAAGTGAAAATTATGTCATTAGTTTACTCACCCTCATGTCATTCCAAACCCGTAAGACCTTCGTTCATCTTAGGAACACAAATTAAGATATTTTTGATACAATCGGAGAGCTATCTGACCCTCCATAGACGGCAACGCAACTGAAATGTCCCCAGGTCCAGAAACGTAGTAAATACATCAGTAAAACAGTCCATGTGACATCAGTGGCTCAACTTCAGTTTTGCAGAGCTACGAGAATACTTTTTTGTGTGCAAATAAAACAAAAATAACATAATTTACTCAACCATTCTTTTCTCCCGAGTTACGTCTTGCACCATTTTGGAGAGTACCTAAAAACGTACTTGACGTAATCAGCGTTGTTTACGTTCAGGGGGAAGCGTGCGCATGAATGAAGGCTGCGTAATAAGCGTTTACGCTTAGGCAAAAACGTGTGTTTGCATTGTGATACTCTCCAAAATGGTGGAAGACGTAACTCAGGGGAGAAGAATGGTTGAGTAAATTGTTATTTTTGTTTTCTTTACGCCAAAAAAGTGATCCTTCCGAAGATGAATGAAGGTCTTACGGCTTTTGAATGTCATGAGTGTGAATAATTAATGACATCATTTTCATTTTAGGGTGAACAAAGCCTTTAAGGCAAATGAGAAAGTTTTGGCTGAGCAAAAAAAAAAAAAGATGAGAAAGAAATTAGGCAGAAATCAGGAGACAAGAATGAGAAAGAGACAGCATAGAGGAGAGAGCAACAGATGGGAAAGGTATGAAGAAGTTCAAGATGTGACAAAGAAAGAGGTAAGAAATAGGTAATACAGAGATTAATGAGACATGAGGTGATGATGAGAGAGATGTGACACAGAGAGGAGAAAGTGATGAGACAGAAGACAACGTTAAAAGAGATGTGAGAGAGTGATGAACAAGGGACAAGAGACAAATTTAAGATTTCAGGCAAAAATCAAAGAGGAGAGAGGAATGAGAAAGGCAAATGGGAAAGACATGTCGTGTTCCTGTGGCTCAGTGGTAGAGCATTGCGTTAGCAACACAAAAGGTTGTGGGTTCAATTTTCAAGGAATACACATACTGATAAAAAAAAGGAATAACCTGAATGCACTGTAAGTCGCTTTGGATAAAAGCGTCTGCTAAATGCATAAATGTAAATGTAGGAAGAAGATCAAGATGTAATAAAAGAAAGAGTGAAATAAGAAAGTTAAAGCAAAGATGAACAAGTCAGACGTGCAAGATGTGAGACAGAACTGAGAAAGATAAAACAGGAAAAAAAAGATGAGAGAGAGAAAAGAAAGTCAGCAATCTGAAAGGAAGAATGAGACCGTAATGAGAGAGACAGAAGAAAGATGAGGTGAAAAATTAAAAGAGATGAGACACATGGTAAATACATAAAACACAGAAGATAAAGATGAGAAACAGACGATACAGTGAAACAAGAAAGTCCTGAAACAGAGTTAGGGCAAATCTAAGAAATATGATGTAAAGATGAGAGAGATGAAACAAGAAAAAAAGATGAGACAGAGAAGAGAAAGACAGCAATGTGAAAGAAAGAATGAGACTGTAACAAGAGAGATAGGACAAAGATGAGGAAAAATACAGTGAAGAGAGAGCCAGAGAATGGCATAAGGATGAGTGATAGAGAGACGGCAGCCGTAAGGTGGAGAAGAAACGACAGGCGAGTAGACACCTCTGCAGTATTTAGCAGAGACTGTGTGTGTGTGTGCGTGCGTGTGACAGCTTTTTGCATGACTAATGTGCCAGTGAGAGCCTGAGTCTGCGTGTACTGCCGCCCAGAGCTGCCCAAGACCAACAGCGCCGCCCGACCAATGAATATTTAAAGCCTGTGTGTGTGTGGGGCTAGGATCATTTATTAATGCCGGCGGAGGGAGAGAGATGAATAGATTGGCTGTGTACACAGAGCCAGGGCTAGGATGAGGTGAATGGCAGAGCAGTGTGTGTGTGTGTGTGTGTGTGTGTGTGTGTGTGTGTGTCACCTTGTGCTGTCTTCTGTTTGGTCTGAGGGGCTGAAGCCCTGCATCTATTTATAGATCCATTATACATCCATTATTAATCTCTCCATCCAGCCTTGATGAAAAGAGAACCATCACCCGAGCAACCGGACAACAAACGCACACGCAAATACACACAAAAGCCAAGACTAATCGCAGCGTGTGTGGGTCGCATACGGTAAAATGTGTGTCAATGTTCCTATTCTGTTTACACTCAAATTTCACATAGTCAACAAAAATGTACTGTTTTTGAGAACTGCTCAAAATATTCATGCTAAAAATACATAGTCTTTTGATTGCCACATAATTTGTCTAGTTTTAGATTTAAAAGTTACGGTACGATTTCAGAAAAATGCTGTTGAAAGTGTATTGGATTGAGCACCAAAACAGGCCTGTCCACTCACGATGGGGCAGTTGCCTGCGTTGTTTGGGGGGCGAAGCGATCAAGATAGGGGTGTGATCGTTTGAGTAAGAGTATTTTTGATTTGGTGATTTCAAATATCAACAGTGTTTCTCAGAAATTGCTTACTGCACCTATGGCAAGGCAAACACGAGGACAGAGCTTAAATGTTGTATTTATTTTCATTGGTTTCTGCTTGTTGCATTAAAATTAACCTGGTTTAAGAAAAATTCACACGCCACATTAGCAACCTATTTTACTTCCATAATATGATGTATTTCTGAGTAAATAAAATCCATACATTAAAATAATTTATGTAGCCTACATTTAATAGTGAGTATCAATGAAGAAAAAAGTTGAGCTATTTGATTTTTGTAGGGGTATTTTAAGCATTCACAATGCTTAAAAATTATGAGTTTTCCTGACAATGGTGCACACCAACGTAACGTGAGTGCCCTAAATAAGCTAAAGCTTGCTACAAACGTGACCATGGATATGTTGAAGGGAAATAGTAAGGTGATATTTGAATTACTTATTAATAAAGTAGTGTTTTCTGAGTCCATCCTGTTCGTTTTCTTATTTGACAAAAGCACAACATTTTGTTGATATTGTGAGTGCACACAAATAAAAATAGACCCTTCCGAACGATATACAGTTTTGATCAATAATGACGGCGTATTTTGTTTCCACTGATGTCCTGAAGTGCGCTTCAGCTTCAACTCTCTACACAAACTATTGCCTAATAGTGCACATTTATATAGGTTAAATGTTTAAACTAACATTGTGATATGCTTTAAGTATTTTATAAATATACACTGAACAAAATGATAAAATAAACACTTTCGTTTTTGCCCCCATTTTTCATGAGCTGAAGTCAAAGATCTAAGACTTTTTCTATGTAAACAAAAGGCCTATTTCTCTCAAAAATTGGTCACAAATCTGTCTAAATCTGTGTTAGTGAGCACTTCTCCTTTGCCGAGATAATTTATCCACCTCACATGTGTGGCATATCAAGATGCTTATTAGACAACATCATTATTGCACGGGTGTGCCTTAGGCTGGCCACAATAAAAGACCACTCTAATATGTTCAGTTTTACTGTATTGGGGGGGTCCAAAAACCAGTCAGTATCTGGTGTGACTACCATTTGCCTCACGCAGTGCAACACATCTCCTTTGCATAGAGTTGATCAGGTTGTTGATTGTGGCCTGTGGACGGTTAGATGTACTGCCAAATTCTCTGAAACGCCTTTGGAGATGGCTTATGTTAGAGAAATGAACATTCAATTCACGGGCAACAGCTCTGGTGGACATTCCTGCAGTCAGCATGCCAATTGCACGCTCCTTCAAAACTTGCGAAATCTGTAACATTGTGCTGTGCGATAAAACTGAACATTTTAGAGTGGCCTTTTATTGTGGCCAGCCTAAAGCACACCTGTGCAATAATCATGCTGTCTAATCAGCATCTTGATATACACACCTGTCATAAATATTATCTGACAAAAGCACAATGTCTTATGTTGAAAAAGATCTTTGAGTTCAGCTCATGAAAAATCGGGCAAAACAAAAGTGTTGCATTTATAATTTTGTTCAGTATAGATTTTTTTTGGCAAGTTGTAATTGCAATATCGTATGACTGTATATTTTGTTTCCAGCAAGTTTAATTATAATATCATATCTGACATAGTCTCATATGATGCTCATACGTTTTTTCATATTGTGTTAGTATCTGATAACACTAAATCAGTAAAAAAAAATTGCACTACGAAAGATCTCCACAATTATCCTGTTTTTGCACTTCCTGTTTTCCCTGCTTGAGAATTTCTGTTCAATGAATGGATGACTATAGCACACCTGTAGTTTTGTTTACAATCTCTGGTTCACATGCAAAAAAGGGCAGTGTGAAAGCAAACCACATCAAACCAAAAAATCAACATAGTTTTTGTTCCGGACCAAAACTAGCTGACTTTCCTGGTGTGAATACACCCTTATATTGACCAATCAGCTGTGAGGGAGGATCTTAAAATAATTTCGTAGTGGCTGTGATTGGTTTAATTTATCTTTCTGTTTGCCACATGGTCCAACATCTTGGTTGCCATGAGTAAATAATCTTGATATTAGCACTTTTGGATTTTTTATATTAGGAAAAGTGTTTAACTGCTATTAAATATAAGGTGGGATCAGTTAATTGCATTTAAAACCATAGATTTTACTCCCTGTGATTAACCAGCCCAGATTAGCTTGCACCTTTTCACGAACAAATTTCATGTAGAAATTTGACACGAGAAACGGGTTACGGGTTTAAAAAAATAAAATAAAAAAATCCAAAAGAAAGTGGATTGAAATACAACAGACAAGTTCGAAATGATTTGGCGCTAACTTTCTGGAAGAGAAAACGTGAGATGTTACACAAAAGTAGCCTAACTAACTTTTTGCTTTCCTTAATGTTATGCGTTTAGTTCAAGATTTCTAAACATTGTTTACTGCTGATGTTGATCTGTTCAGTTCCTCTGAGGTTGAAAGAGCCCTAGCCTATATGAAAATCGTGTGTGTAACGGTTAGTTGTTTAACCACAAGCCTTTACAACAGGGGTTTCCCCTCAATAGGCCTACAGGTGTGTGTGTTTGCGCGTAGCTACACAGACGGACGGACTGACTCATATCGAGATTGTGTGGAGCTGACGATAAGCAAGAACGAGAACACGTGAGTGAGAGTGAAAACACACGCACGCACACACAGAAAACGAGGAGACAGATTTCGCTCTGTTAATGTGTGTGCGAAGGAGAAGAGATGTTTGTCGTTTACTTTGCCTAATGAATAATCACTATTGCTCCGAGTACTCCCTCATTTTTCAAAACCTTGAGCTTTTCTGAGCGCAGCACGACGGATGTGTGTGTGTGTGTGTGTGTGTGTGTGTGCACGCGCGCGTCTGACAGAAGTGTGTGAATGTGTGTGTACTTCCTGAGAGCCGAGCAGCATTAACTTTGCCTCCGGTTTCCAGCGGCGAGAAGAAGGGAAAATTAATTCTGCGTAGATGAGAAAGCGTGCGTAAGCGAGAGAGGACGCTAAAATCTGAGGTACAACCCAACAGAAGGGGTCTGAAGAGGGTCAAGAGTGTACAGCACACTGTCGTAAAACACACTCACACACACACACACACACACACCCGCGACATATTGGATTATGGCGGTGAGAGACTGAGCCGAGGATTTCTCATTTTGAACCTCTGACGTCCCTGTAATACATTTCTGATAAATGATTGTGTTTCAAAGTAATGAATTAGCCTCATTAAGCGGATGACTGGATCTCAAGAAGGGGGGGGGGGGGATTTCATCAGCGAGCGAGCGGAGAAAAGAAAGCGCGTGTGTGCGCGCGAAAGCGGGAGAGGGAGGGTGGTAGGAGAGAAAACGGGCGTGTGTCTGCGCAGTAAGAGAGCCGTGGAGTGACAAGCTTTGTGTGGAGAGATGGAGCGAGCGAGCGAGCAGGAGGGAAGCCATGGAGGAGGGAGAGAGAGAGGGGCGAGGAGGGAACCAGCCTGGTGGGAGATTAAGAAGGGCTGTTTTAGAACAGCGCAGGGCGCAGCGTTTCCGCTAGCTTCTTATCTTGATCGTCGACGCCGCTCTGAGATGCTGCTCTGAGACGGTGCTGCACAGAGACTCGGTGCGCTTGTGCTGCCTGAGATGTTCTCTCTGTGCCTAACTTCCCCTGACTCATTTTTTTCTTTGCTGGTAGAATCTCTGCGCTGCTGATGCTTTGTTCAGTTGTGTGTAGTGCACCTGTGCTGCCTGTTTCCCTGTGCTTTTCCCTGTGACACATAAAGATTTATCAAAATATAGCATATGTTTTTTTGGTTACTGTTGGTGTTCTAGGTTTCATGTTGTCTGGGATTTTTGTTATTGTTTCAGTTCTCTTTTTTCTCTAATGTCTGTTCAATTATTTTGTGTCTCTATACTAGTTCTCTTTCGTGTTTGTGTTTAAATTCTGTCTGTTGTGTCTCTATTCTACTTTTTGTTGTGTCTGTGTTTCAGTTTTGTCTGTCATGTCTGTATTCTGTTTTTCTGTTGTCTCTTTTATTTTTGTCTGTTGTGTCTGTATTCTAGCTTCTTGTTGCATGTGTCTGTTTCAGTTTTGTCTGTCTGTATTCTGTTTTTCTGTTGTCTCTTTTATGTTTGTCTGTTGTGTCTAACAAAATAAACGTTGATTGTATCTACACTGTGTGGTTTAAGGTTGTGGTTTATTAAAATGCAGACAAAATTATTTTATTTTTAGTAATATTTAATTACATATATTTAATAATTAATTGAAATAATTAATAAAACCTACCTTATAACAGTAAATACAATTTAATTAATATTTTAATAACAGCTGTGTGTTAGTATTTTAAAAATATATATAGACTTTATCTAAATGCTTAGAGTAAATATAAATCCTACCTTAAATATAATTTAGTAATATTTACTTAATATTTTCACAAATGTTACTGAAATTAATACATAGATTTTACTTGATTCTGGAAAGTGTGTTTTACTTAAAATTAAACCAGTACATTTTACTTAAAAAGTGTTAGTGCAAATTGTTACGAGGATTTTATTAAGTACATTTTACTAATTTGTTTTTTCAGTGTATTCGGTTTAGTGTTGTCTGTGCTTCTGTCTGTAGTGTCTGTATTCTTCTGTTAATTGTGTTTGGGTTTCAGTCCTCTCTGCCCTGTCTGTATTTCAGATCTCTCTTGTGTATTGACTTCTTTTCATCATGTCTGTATTCTACTTGTTTGTTTGTGTCTGAGTTTCAGTTCTGTCATGTTCGTATGTTTCTTTTTAGTTCTCCGTGTCATCTGTTTAGTTTTCTGCTGTGTCCAGTTTTGTGTTGTCTGTTTCAGCTCTGTCTGTGGTGTCTGTATTTTAGTTTGTCTGTGCTTCAGTTCTGTGTGTCATTTTTTGTAGTTCTCCATGTCTTGTCTGTGTTTTAGGTCTATGTTTTAGTTTTATCATGTTTCTATAACAGTTCTCTCTGTTGCGTCTGTATACTAGCTGTCCACATCTAATCTGTATTATAGTTCTGCCACGTCTGTACTGTAGTTCCCTGTGTCTCATCTATGTTTTAGTTTTGTGTCACATCAATTGTAACAGACACGACACAGAAAACCTGGAACAACATAAAAAATATCAAAAGAATAAAACAATAAAATGGATGACACAGCTTTCTGTGTTACTTGTATTCTAATTGTCTATCTTTTGTCTGTGATTCAGTCCCATCTGTATTTTAGTTGCAGGTCATGTCCTTTTTTGTTTGCGAGACATTTGTTTGCGATGTCTCTTTTTCTGTTGTTTGTGTCATGTATTCCTGTTCTCTATCACATCTTTATTGCAGTTCTCCACGTTGTGTCTGTCTTTTGCATGTGGCGGTAAAACGCTGTAAGCCTGTAAGCGTTCACCTCAACACAGCACATATGGAAACAATGGAGCCAACAGCTGTCACGGGTGTGTTTGAGCGGCCTGGGAGATGGAGGGGTTTAGGGATGGGTGTGTATGTGCACGTTTGCCGCGTGCACAAGCAAGTGGCTAAAATCAAATCCCACGATCTGTCGAGCATTGACATTGTGTGAGTGCAAGTTAGTCTTTGGGGAGAGAGTCCCCTGTTTAGTGAGAACAATGATTTGAATCGGAGGATAAGACAAAAGGAGGAAAAATATGGGCAATAAATTTCAACTGTGTGCTTTTCTTCCGCTCCGGGCATTTACCGAGAGAGAGAGAGAGAGGGAGACTGATGAGAGAATAGGGAAAGCATCTCTGCCAATCAACCATAGATCACTAACAAGGAAAAAAAAACTTGATATAACAAAATTTTTCACTGAGCGCAGAGCAGAGATTAGGAACGCTAAGTCATGGAAAGGATTACATCTTCAAACCTTTTCCTCCCCACAACATGACCACACACCTCGTTAACTGCATTTGTTTAATCTTTGTTTTTAAGGACATGCTTCTCATTGACACTTGATCTCCAAGTATAACCTCCATCCTGAAGCAATTCGCTAACCATCCTGCAAATCGTCTCAGGTTACGTATGTAACCATGGTTCCCAGTGGGGAACGAGACACCGCGCCCCTAGGGGTCGCTACGGGAACGCCTCAGCGTGACTCGTGTCTGAAGATACATATTTAAAACACCACCTGTTGGCCGGCGACAGCCCATGACGTCACTACCGGGCGTGCACAATATAAGTGCCGCCGGAGATTACATCATCAGCTTCTTCGCCTGAAGCTTGCGTCCGGCATGGCCCAAAGCCTAGGGGACGCAGTGTCTCGCTTCCCCACTGGGGAACCATGGTTACACACGTAACCTGAGACGCCCCTTCATGGGAACTCGAACTGCGCCCTAGGGGTCGCTACGGGAACGCTATACCCACGCCCGCCATGCTGAGGGGAGTGCAAGCCAATTTCGCAAAAAGGCGAGCACTAAGCCAACTCTACCAGGCTAAGTGAGTTGCCCCGGACGGTTGATGGCTGTCAGTGACATTATCCCCACGGCCAGAAGCCTGAGCTACATACCCTAAAATCCTTACCTGCTGGGTGCGGAACTACCGGACCCAGGGTAGAGCTCAAAGGTCTGGAATCAGAACGATTCCTTTAAGGGAATATGGCCAAGCACCTAGTGGTAATAACTAGGTCCTGGCCGGTCACTCAGAAGCTACCGCTTGCTCTGCACAAGCTTGCTGAGGGACTGTCTCAACAGACCCTTTGGTAGCGACACCCTTTTTTGGAACCCAACCCATATGGGACAAAAGGAGCGGGGCCCAAGGCACAAGCCGGGGCTTTAACCAGCTCAGAAGAGGGCACGAAGCTGGCGTAACCCTACCCTGCACGGATTTTTAGAAAGAACGAGAATCTTTGACGTGCGAACTTACCACTTGAGTGGATTTTAAAAAGTGCCCAAAGTCTAGCGTGCGCACTTACCATAACATGGATTTTTTGAAAGAACGCAGAACACTTGATGTGCGATCTTACCACTGAGTGGATTTTTCAGAAGTGCCCAAAGATCTTAGCGTGTGCACTTATCTAGATGGGTAACGTTCTATGGCTCCGGGGCGGAGAACTATTCACCCTTCAGAGTGAGGGGGAACTCAGACGCTCAGAAGGGAGCGGCATGCTCATAAACGACCCTCTATGGTGAGGGGAGCAATGCTAGCTCGACCAACAAAGAGAGAGACCTATCACAGAGCTCTGGGGAGCGGAGAAACTCATTCTACAGAATGAGAGAGGACTCAGACGCTCAGACGGGAGCGGCATACTCATAGGCGACCCTCAGGTGAGGGGAGAAATGCTAGCTCTACCGACAGCGAGCTCTGGAGAGCGGAGAAAACACCCCTCGAAATGAGAGGGAACTCAGGCCGCTCAGACAGGAGCGGCACGCTCATAGGTGACCCTCGTTGGTGAGGGGAGCCGTGCTAGCTCTACCAATGAGGAGCTCTAGGCGGAGAACCCATCCCTCAGAGTGAGGGACTCAGACGCCCAGAAGGGAGCGGCATGCTCATAAGTGACCCTCTATGGTGAGGGGAGCCATGCTAGCTCGACCAATACGGAGAGCGACCTATCACAGAGCTCTGGAGGCGGAGAACTCATTCGTCAGAATGAGAGGGGACTCAGACGCTCAGAAGGAGCGGCCTGCTCATAGATGACCCTCTAGATGAGGGGAGCAAAGCTAGCTCGACCAGCACGAGCTCTGGAGGCGGAGAACTCATTCCTCAGAATGAGAGGAACTCAGACGCCCATAAGGGAGCGGCATGCTCATAAGTGACCCTCTGTGTGAGGGGAGCAGTGCTAGCTCTACCCATGAGGAGCTCTGGAGGCGGAGAAACCATTCCTCAGAGTGAGGGACGCCTAGAAGGGAGCAGCATGCTCTAAAATGACCCTCTGTGGTGAGGGGAGCAATGCTAGCTCGACCAACAAGGAGAGCGACCTATCACAGAGCTCTAGGGAGCGGAGAAACTCAGACACTCAGAGTGAGAGGAAACTCAGACGCTCAGAAGGGAGCAGTATGCTCATAAATGACCCTCTAGGTGAGGGGAGCAATGCTAGCTCTTACCGACCGCGAGCTCTGGAGAGCGGAGGACTCCTTCCTCAGATGAGAGGAAACTTAGACGCTCAGAAAGGAGCGGCATGCTCCTAGTTAACCCTCCATAGTGAGGGGAGCAAGGCTAGCTCGATCAATCAGGAGAGCAATCTATCACAGAGCTCTGGGGAGCGGATAACTCATTCCTCAGAAATGAGAAGGAACTCAGACGCTCCGAAGGGAGCGGCATGCTCATAAATGACCATCTAGGTGAAAGGAGCAACGCTAGCTCTACCAACAGCGAGCTCTGGAGAGCAGAGAACTCATTCCTCAGATGAGAGGAAACTTAGACGCTCAGAAGGGAGCGGCATGCTCATAGGTGACCCTCTAAGGTGAGGGGAGCAAGGCTAGCTCGACCAACAGGAGAGCGACCAATCGCAGAGCTCTGGGGAGCGGAGAACACATTCTTCAGAATAAGAGGAGAACTCAAACGCTCAGAAGGGAGCGGCACGCTCATAGGTGACCCTCTAGTTGAGGGGAGCAATGCTAGCTCGACCAACCACGAGCTCTGGCGAGTGGAGATTTAGCAGCTCAGAAGGGAGCAGCATGCTCATAGGTGACCCTCTATGGTGAGGGGAGCGATGCTAGCTCAACCCACAGGAAGCGCTACTAGCCTGGATCTAGTATCGACGAGTGATGTAATCACTGCGATAGCCGATAGCCTTTAGAAATGGATCATACTCATCCATTGGTTGCAGGGGAATTAGAGAGGATCAAGAGGGCCGATGCCCCCCTAAGGGAAAGGAGTAGATGTCTTACTCTGGTCCGGACGAAAGTGTCATATAGGACGCTTCATCCGGAACACCTCCCTCAGGTTTTGCCTCTCTCTGACCCATGCCTCTCTTTAGCCCTACCCGCAGGCGGGGGAGGGGCATGAGTCGCGAGACTAGCCTTCTGAGCCCATCTCTGATCCCCAGACCGAGATGGGCTAGGACCCCTGGTTGTTCGGGCTCATACCTGGACTTTATAGAAAGCCTTATCCAGGTCTTTCAGCAGATCAGTCTGGTACGCCTGAAGCACCGCCATAGTGTGCAATGAAGCGACGATCTGACCTGCTGCTGCATATGCCCTGCCATTTAAGCAAGATTCAGGGGCTTAGATGGCAAGGAGGGAGCCTTGAGAGAGGATGTCTCGCCCACAGCGAGATAAGCTGGCTATCATCTCTTGCACAGGGGCATCCTCATAGCCATTTTCACGCACCTCAATGTCCGCATAACTAGTATGCTGAAACCTAAGAATACGAGAAAAATAGCTTTTCCACTCCTTCTCAACCTCCACATCGAGATTTATGAAGAAAGGAAGGCTCGCTCGAGCTGGGGATTTATGGCCAGAAAGATTTATTTTTATGATCCATAACCTCCAAAAACTCATTCATATGCAGTGCAGGAGGATTGAGAGGGTTCAGTCTCAACTTCCTCACCCTCAAACATCTCCTGCTCTTCCTGGGCATAACCCAGCAGAGCACTAACCGCTGAATCTGATGATGTCAGAAAGATCGCATCATCACAATCCATCGGCCGAAAAAGGGCGGTCCTTCTCTAACTCATCGGCCATATCCAACTGCGAACGCGATTTCAATCGCCTCCGTGCTCGGCAGCGGTGGGTATCGAATCGGGGAAGCGGCGGCTGCCCTCTTTCCTCGAAAAGAGGGACAGACGAGAACGGAGCTTCTCACAGTGCACGCAGATTGCCCTCAAAGACATCGCGGCGTGTTCTTCGCCCAAACAAAGACGCGAACGATCGTGTGTGTCATCGGGTGTCAAATAACGAGGACACGGATCCACACACAATCTCAAACGCCTTGCTAGTGCTCGCCATGATAAATAAAGGAAAACTGTATTCCTACCAGAATGCACGTTTCTTCAAACAGACCAGTCAGTGAAGACGAAAAAGCTGATGATGTAATCTCCCGGCGGCACTTATATTGTGGCACGCCGGTAGTGACGTCATGGGCTGTCGCCGGCCAACAGGTGGTGTTTTTAAATATGTATCTTCAGACACGAGTCACGCTGAGGCGTTCCCCCGTAGCGACCCCTAGGGGACGCAGTTCGAGTTCCCATGAAGGGGAACTCCACTCTGCTTGAGAGGCACCACACCTCTTTTATAGGAGTTCACGCACACACACACAACCTTCCAGTGCTGATTAGAAAATGCATTATTCATTATAAATCTGCACACGAGTCACACAGACGTGGATGAATAGAAAGAGATTGAAAGAGATGTAGAGATAGGTAGAGGGTCGATGGAGCATTTTGTCGATGCTTCCCTTTCAAGCGGATGGAAAAAGTGTGTAAATGTGTCAGTGAGTGTGGGCGTGGCTGCCCTTTGGGATGCGTTGACCCTCTAGTTGACCCTGTCCTCATAGTCACCGCCCGACACGCACGGATCCAGCGGGGCTAAACGCTCGCAACACTCCTGCCTGCCAGTCAAATCCACGGGGGGGCTGACACTCTCCAGAGCGCGCGCACACACACACACACACACACACACATGCGTGTATTAATATTCAGCATGTGTGTGTGTGCGTGCAAGTGTACAGACCCCGTCCCTGGTGGCCGCCTGCTTCGCAGCGGTCCGGCGAGATTTAGAGACCCGAGACTGCTATTACTCACCAGCTGACAGCGCACACACACACACACACAGAGACGGCAGAGCAGCTTGGAACGCTCTCAACAACCACGGCACGACACGAATACAGCAGTATGGCGAGGTGGTTAATTCTGGTGGAGATACCAACATGGAGAATAACAATTCAAGCTCTCATAGAAACCTCAGAGGCTTTGATTTCACCCAACGCCTGAGCATGTTTAACCTTGCACAAATAGAGTTTGTTTTGATTTGTAAAGAGGACAAACAACTGCTCTTTCTTTATTCATTACATTTTTTGAGTTAACCTCAAAAATCTAAGAAAATCACAGTTATTTCCCAACAAAGAAGACAACGAAGAAGAAGTTAACAGTGGTAACTTGAAAACACCAGCCAGCCAAAAAGATAAATGCTGGCATAGATTCAAAAATAAAAAATAATAATGACAAATTTGAAAATAAACTGAATATTGAAGTGTCCGTATTATGCTATTTTAAAGGTGCATAATTTGTTTTTTGGAGTCCCCAATAACAGGTTTACCTACTGTATATGCAAGGTAAAAAAAGAAAACTCTTTCATTTATTATAATAAATCCTTTTAAATTTACCTTATTTCTCAATGACTCTCAAACAATTAATTCAAAGATTCATGTTTCCTCTTCTTTGTGTAAGACTACTTTGCTCTGATTGGTCCGGTGACCCAGTCTGTTGTGATTGGTTGACTGCGTACAGCACACCTTGGAAACTGAACATAGTAAAGACCAAACAATGATTCATACCCGTTAGCTGAACACAGAATCGATAAATCACTACAGTTTGTAAACAAACGTATTGCTCCATCCTTGATCGTGACTCCAAGTAATAAAGAGTGACAGACATTCTATATTAATTGACAAACTTCTAGATAATAGTAGGCCCAAAGTTGATTAGCAGAACTATATATTAGTAGAACTATAACATGTGTAATTCGGAGACATAAAGCTGCACACACAACACACAAAACTACATATTTTGCATGCTCGACAGAACATTAAAGAAACAGGTTTTGATTTGGAGGAACAACAAACCAATTGGGCACTAACCCATCTTTCAAGGACAACCGTTTTACGAATCGTGCTTTGATCTCGTGGAGATTGGGGAAGCAGTCGTCAGTGAAATGATGGAGCAAAAGTTTGGGATTATACTGCTGTAGTAAAGGTGAATATTTTTTTAAAGATTTATTTGATAGGACAATAGTTAGATCTGAAGCGAAGTGCGAGAGAGAGGGGGATCAAGAAAGGTCTGCGAGCCGGGACTCAAACACAGGATGCCTGAAGCGCAATGGCGCTACACATCGACGTGCTGGCCACGAGGCTATCGGTGCCAACGCAAAGGTGAAATTTAACCACTAATTCTTCACAGACTCATCCTTTGGAAGTGATAAAATAAAAATAAATTGCATTTCCTATCACAGCATTTTCTCGACATTATGTTATCCACACAAATGAGCAGGAGTTCAAGTTTCTGCAGGATGTACAAAGAACGTAGGCAGGCAAAAGTGCCTGCAAAAAATGCAAATAATGCAAAAGTGGTAACTTGTGACAGGAACTTCACTGAAATGGGTTTTGAATTTTAGGCCCTGTCCCAAATGACACCCTAAACCAGGGGTGTCAATCTCAGTTCCTGAAGGGCCACAACCCTGCATAGTTTAGTTCCACCCAGCACCAACACACAAACCATGTAGTTTTCAAATAAGCCGAAATGACTTTATCAGCTGGATCAGGTGTGTTTAGTTAGGGTTGAATCTAAACTGCGCAGGGCTCCGGCCCTCCAGGAACTGAGTTTGACAACTCTGCCCTAAACCCTTGTGGTCTTCCTCTGAGTCTGCATTTTTGTGATGTAATGCCTCTTTGACTGTTGGGTAGAAGTCTGCTGTGGAGCTCGCAACAATGTGGGCTCGGCAGAAGTGCGTATCGAGGGCGCATAACGTCTGCAAAGGGGGCGCTCACGAGCACACTTCTGAACGCTAAAATGGCGAATGGAACACCCTACGATCTCGTGGACTTAACGGACATACGCATGTGGCACTGTAAGTCCATAAGACCGCAAGTGCACATAAAGTGTTCCATTTGGGACCGGGCCTTAAACGACTTTAAGTGATTTAAGTTAAGCTTAAGAGTCAGAATCAACTCCTTCTTTGAAGAGACAGTAACTTTATTTATGTTGCACAATCAGCTTTACAATTTTGCAGACTGGTTACATTTACATACAGCTTTGTTGCACACTGCATGAAAGGTAATTTTAAAAACAGTAATAGGGGCATTTCAAAACCTGTATTTCTTGCAAAAAATGTAGTGTATTTTGATTTACAATTATTAAAAAAGCTTTTTATTTGTCAAATTCGTATGTTTGCCACAAAAATTTACAAAATTGAATTTTCTGCGTTTCTCACATTTTCTATGCAAATTGCATAATCAAAGAAACTGTGGGGCAACTTTAACGAACCAGTGAACCGACACAATACTGGTGGAGATTCAATCATTAAGAATAATCCTAAACTTTACATTTCATACTGATTATATTCTGTATAATTTAGTATGTGACGAATAAAACATTGAAACCTTCAATCCTTGAACTAACAAGAAACTCAATGTTATAATTTTTCGTTACTATGCAAAATCAGTTTATTTAGATTTTTGAAGATAAAGAGCAGCTTTTTAAAATTCTCGTGTTTACCTCAAAAATCTTCATTGAAGTTGAAAACAGTAGTATGTCAAGTAGATAAATACTTAAAATTAAAAACTTATGAACATGTTAAGAACATTGAATACTTGAATACGGCAGTGTGGTGAGACGATGAATACTGGGCTCCAAGTACATTTATTCGTCTCAAAAAAATGTATGAGAATCGCTGTTTGTTTGGCCACAAACAACAGAATAAGAAAAACCAGACATTTTTATGTCGATTATACACACGTGCACAAGCGTCGAGACCGTGGTAAGCTCACATGTTCTGTGAAAGCCCCCAGACAGAATTTTCCGATAAACAGCCACACGCTCACAAGCATACGGCCGCGCTATGGGGGAAATAATGACATCATGGTCACAGCAGGTCTGCTGGCAGAGCGTAGGCGACTGTGGGCAGGGGAGAGGAAACGCCACTATGTGTGTGTGTGTGTGTGTGTGTGTGTGTGTGTGAGTGTGTGTTTCCTGAAAAGGCTGGGAAACACTAGCGTCGGCTGGGGGAAAAACCTTTGAGGTTGTTCATCAAGCTGTTCATGGAATCCGCGTGTTTTACCAGCGGAGACTTCCAGCGGAGAGAAAGGAAAGGAAGGATTGATGAGGTCCGAACGACAATAGTAGGTGGAGGAATTAAAAAAAATGACAGTGCAATAGCAAACAGGTTTAAATTGCAGAGAAAAAAAAATCAACAAATGTGTGAAAAGTTTGACTTTTCCAGATGAATTTTCCACAGGATTTCAGGACTTTTTTAGCTAAGAATGTGTTCTGGTGTCCTGTGTTGCAAGTAAAGTCTGTGATGGTGTGTTTTATGTCTTAGAGGAGTTGAGAAACACAACGTGGCATACGTGACCTTGACTTTCATCTCTTTCAGGTGTCTCTGAACTAGCTTAAATGCCTGCTAGTGTCTGCAACAGAGCCGGTCATGGTGGAGAAATGTGAACCTCTTTCATAACCAAACTAAATTTCCACTAACTTTGAAAGCCAAACAATGACGTAAGAGACTGTAACCTGCACTCACATGTGGTGTTTTGAGTGATTGTTGAAAATGACATTGTCTTGGTCTCTCCCTGTAGTTCCCCCTTTTAACATAAAGATGAAAAATGCTTTCCATTGTCTATTTTCCCAGAATCCCCCTGAAAGAGGATGGCACTTAATAGTTAATTCTGTACTAAAAGACATCTGCTCACTGGCCAACCTTAGCTAGATAGAAATCAAGGATGAGATGTTATCGTTTGAGTCATCTTTGGCCGGCAGACATTGACATTTTAGACAATCGATTAATACAACTAGACTTCAAGGAGTGTTTGGTCATGTCTTACAGCTCTCTGAACCAGAAAAAAATAAAAACCTGTTCTGCTGAGATTAAACTTGAAGACAATCTATATTTTAAAAAACATTATTCATTTGATGAGTATTCATCTGAATACTGACTTTTATTATTATTATTTTAAAATAATTTTAATTTAAAAAGTAATTTAAAAGTATAATAATAATAACTGATAATAATGATAACAATAATGCATTTACTTATCGACCCATTATTCAACTGCTGCTGCTAATTTCTATTATTTATATATCATTATAAATAATAAGACACTTAAAGCTGTGAATGTGATTAGTATTAACCTTAAACCAAAATCACTCAAGTGGCTTATTAGAAAAAAAAAATTTGGTTTATACACAAAGGAAACCTTTTAATCGTTGTCATTGAAGCAAACTCATGGTTTCAAATCTTAACTTATCAACTTACACACACAAGGTTTTATTTACGGCTAAGGCAGGTCTGGGCTTTCACTCTTTAGTTTTCCCAAAACGATTCCAAAGTTTGACAGAGGAACTGTCAAAACAAAGTATGTTGTCTGTTGAAGCCCATTTAGCTAAAGCATAGCGTAAAGACTCGCCCGAGACCAGTTCAAATAAATGTGTGTTTCAGCTTATGCGGAGTGGCCGAGACTTCAAAATGTGTTTGCTCAAGTTCCTTTGTTTACTCCAGGTTTTCTCTGGCAGAGCATGCATGCAGCGGCACAAGAACGTGTTTATGTCTGTGTGTTTCCTACTCGTGTTTACCAGCCAGACCAAAACTACCTCATAACACCACACATTCCCATCAGACTAGCGAAGGAATATTTCAAGTTATTTTCTATGGACCATGTCTGCGGCGTTTTGCTTATTACCACACAATAATTTCAATAAGTGTATTTACTCTAAAACAGTCAAAGTTATTATAACCTTCAATTCTTACTACAAACATAATTGCTAAAATTATGATTGTTTTCAAACAGGTTTACCACAAGAAACCCTTTTAGTTTATCTTATTCTTAGCTATATCATATTAGGATATATTAACATATTATATGACAGACAAATAGAAAGACAAAGCGATAGATAGATGGATAGACAGATAGACAGATAGATAGATAGATAGATAGATAGATAGATAGATAGATAGATAGATAGATAGATAGATAGATAGATAACAAACAGACAAACAAATACACAGAGAGAGAGAAAGACAAATAGATTTTGTTAAGCATTTATTCTAAACCAG
Organism: Gymnocypris eckloni scoliostomus; assembly: GCA_027564155.1. Lineage (NCBI taxonomy): Eukaryota > Metazoa > Chordata > Actinopteri > Cypriniformes > Cyprinidae > Gymnocypris > Gymnocypris eckloni. The sequence continues at coordinate 2,920,482 of CM050418.1, read as the reverse complement.
ATTATATTATTGTAATCTTCAAGGTATTGTTCAAGGAAACAAATGAAATTGCTAAAATAACGATTGTTTTCAAACAAGTTTACCACAAAAAAGCATTTTAATTTATAACTTTATTATTATATATTAACTAGTGGTGGGCGTTATCGGCGTTAACGTGCTGCGTTAACGTGAGACTCTTTATCGGCGATAAAAAAAATATCGCCGTTAATCTATTCTCAAAGTTGGGTTGGGAGCTGGGTCTATACTAAGCTATGATGACTTTCACCCTGATATTTTAGCGGATGTATACCTAGGCGAATTGCACTGTAGGGGGGCGAGCAGTCTTGAACTAGAGGCTCGCAGTCCGTGATGGACAGATTGTTAACGGCTGGTCTGTGTGGTAATACAATCGTGCAGGACATCCAAACGCTCACCTATCATTCATCAACCTCAAATATGGCTTTTCATCTGAAAGATGTATGTAGTAACAACTTTACATGGCCGCTCAATATGATGTTAACCTAGAGAAATGTGCGCTATTGAAGTGTTTGTGTGGAAGCGCGTTTGCTGCAAGACAGGCTCGGTGCGCTCACTTGCTCTTAAAATCTCCGTCATTTTGGTCATACAGATAAAAGTAGCCTAATACATCTTTCGAATCTGTAAAGACTCTACGTTATTTGTGTGCACTCAGAATAACAACGAAACGTTGCTTTTAAGCAAACAGGATGCGCTTTAGGTCTCATGTGAACTTGAGCGAGAAACTTTGAAACTTCGAATATATCTAAAAATACAGTACATAGAAAATATATCTATAGAGTGAAATGTCAAAAAAAAAATAGAAGACGTGTGTGTTAGCATGGATGATTTACATGAAATTTAATCTGTGCAACACTGTGCATAATAAGATGGCTTTCAGTTCAATATAATAACAAAAAACGACATTTTGGGCTTACTTTTAGTCATTATTTGGGTAGCACACATATTCTGAATGCCTTGGCAGAATTCAAATGAGCCATTTTAATCTAGATTAATCTAGATTAATTCCAAAATTAATCTAGATTAATCTAGATTAAAAAAATTAATCTATGCCCACCTCTAATATTAACACATTCTACTGTATATATTAATTTAATATAATTATTTTTTTTATTATATATTCATAAAATATTACTATTAATTCTTAAAAATGTATTATATATTAAAAAAATATATTATTTAAATATGTTATTTAACGATAGGCTATATTTCTTCAGTTGTTGTTTTTTTTCGCCCAAGACAGATGTTATTTACATGAGCATACAGTGTGTGTTTATTGAAAAGCACCTCTACTAAGAGTTGCATGTACATTACAGTGTGTATATATGTGTGTGCCTCTGTCTGTAGGGGAAGCGTGAGTGTTGATCAGCTGGGAACGCGTTTGTGTGTGTATGGGCTCCCCGTGGCGCTGCCTGCCAGGCGCTGTCACCAGCCCCTGATTGACAGCTCTGAGGAGGCAGGCTGCAAATTCTGCCAGCGCACGTCACACTCAACATGTGTGTGTGTATGCGAGGCAGCCTGCGAACGCTGCCAATGTACGTCACACTTACCCTGTCGGCCTCGTATCAGTCTGAGAGGGAGAGAGAGAGAGAGAGAGGCAGTTAGCGGAATGAAAGACTGCCGCAAGCCAGAGAGAGAAGTAGAGCGAGGAAGAGGGGAGAGAGGGAGCGAGACAGACTGTCAGGCAAGAGCAAAGTCACTGAGCAACATCAGCCTGCTTGGGGTGTGTGTGTGTGTGTGTGTGTGTGTTTTAACAACACAAATACACAAAAATGGACACTCACAGGTCAGAATATTTCAGGCAATTTTTCATGAAATTCAAGTAAAAACACACTAGGCCCATTCCCAAGAACGTCCACAGCAGCGCAAGTTGTTCTGTTTTGAGTGGAAAGCGTGCAATCTGCAATTGCCTATACCGTCACACACTTACAATATAAAGTTGCATAGTCACAGTCACATACATAAGCCTATGTATACATTGAATGTTTACGTGCACAAACATACAGTACGTTGATAACATAGCTTGTTAACTTGTAACAGAACCTGAAAAGAAAACAGTTTTATATCGGTTTTTGACATTTTCTTCCATGACCTTAAATTACAACACATTGTTGAGTTGTGCTAGATTGTGACTGCATGTACATATGCTGCTTACACATTCTTGACACTTTGTCAAAGCTTAGTGTGCAAAATGTGACTGTGTGGTCTTGTGACACCATTTTGAATGACATCAATGCATTTGCAGCATCCTCTGACACCCTTGACACTATACGAAAAACACTATACAAAAAACATGTCTGTGATTGGCTACGTTGCTCACCGCTGCGAAAATGTATTGTAAAATCAGTTGACGCTTTCCAAAGCAACAAGGCAGAAGGCAGATAAACTGGATTGTTTGCTAAATCTCTTTTGTTATGCTATGCTGTTTTACAAAGAAAACAGATCCAGGAGTTATAAAACAATTAGTTAGACTATTTTACACTATGAGTTAACGAGTTACGCTAAACTAAAGTCCCCTTCGGTCCGGAGGGGGGGGTTCTCTGGCGCAAGGCCTGATTACATGTTTTATCATCCCACAGATTGTCTAGGAAGGGTCTGTGCTGTAAGCTGGTCCAGTGATGTACCTAGAAGCTATCAGTTACAATGTGGCCTTGGCAATGTCATTCTGTTCTGAACGCCAGAGAACGTGCTGCCATCAACTCAACCCTTGACACCATCAAGATCTTGCTCAATATCGATAAGACAGACAGCAAGTCGACCTCCAAGGAACTCAGCGAGGTCATTCACTGCATGGATTCGGTCACAGTCCCAGGTAATGACAGCATCTTGCCGGACCTGATTAAACGCTGTCAAAGTTAGTAATTTTACCTTCTACATGAGGTCATCAGTCCAAGGATGAGTAATGTCTCCTGATCTCAATCATCTTGGGATCATTATCTCAATTCTTTGAGTCTGAGGGGTAAAATGTGGAGGATTTTGAAGAATATATGCTGGTTTTCATTTTGATGGATCTCAGTGGCTGGTATGTAGATGTTTTTGTTTTTATGGCATGCACTTTCCATGGTAAATCTGAAGATTTTCTATCAATGTGTGTAGACCTTCAATTGAGTAATTATTGTGGATAATATGCTTGTGGTTGTGATTTCATACGTTACCTATACCACAAAAGGGTAAAAATCCCTTTAGATTAAAATGACTGTACAAGTTTCATTTAAAATTAGAGTAGCGACTTCATATTCATAACGAGGGTTCAGTATTCTCTGCAGCATTTGCTTGAGGCCTTAGTTTGTAATGCTTCATGGAAGACGTGTAGAAGACCTGGTAACCGAATCTCAATAATTAAGATTTACTGGTGGAAATGTGGCCTCTCTGTAGATAAGAAAGACAGCTACGCACAACTACGCTGAACCACCTGTGTGCTCATACACACACACACACACACACATACACACGCACACACACGCCACACACACACACAATATAGAAAGATTAAAAACTGCATCTGTATGTAACTAATTTCCTACCCACTTATTACATTAGGCCTACTGCTGTGTAATGTTTTACATGAACTAAATACTATAAACACTTTAAATAACATTTTATTGTAAAGTAGAAAACAGTGGCACAATCATAAATCCTCATAATGGAAAAAAATTGGAGTTAAAAAAAGGTGGTATAATTTTGTTAGTATTATTCTATACTCTTAACCATTGTAGGTTGATTCCCTGAAAAGAGGTTCTGTGGGACTATTAAAACTTTTTGTGTATCCCGACCAGCAACTGCCATCAGTTTTGTTGACTAATGACAGCAAATTGGATTTCTAAAAGCACAAACATATCTGTGTTTGCAGCAAAAAGTACAACTTTCTTGACGTTTGACAACCATTATAGTGTCATTTTCGCTAAAATGGCCTTTTCCTATTATGTCCTTAAACCACATTTGATTGTTTGATGAATGGTGTAAATGAGTTGATGCAATCATATTAAATAATACTTTTAACATTTTAGTGTAATCTATTATTAGGCATCACTTGAAAAAAATTAAAATATTACTGAATAATTATTATGACCCCATAAAGATCTCTCATTTTGATTTTACATAATACTTTCTTTGTTATTTTAAACCATGATCTCCCATGTAAACTTTTCTAAGAGTAATATTACCTGAATATTCGTTATATTTTAATTTTTTGGGAGCATAATTACACATAGCCCAACTCTGCATGCAACGCAATTATCATGGAATATTGTCAAACATTGCAATCCACCACTGCGCAGATGACAAAACATTTTTTTTATGAAGTTAAGATATGAATTACTTTAAGTTCAGGTTGCATCACAATTCTCTCTTTAAGCGTCCTCTGCTGTGTTTACTTGAACACCGCCAACTAACGACCCGACAACCGCGAAAACAAACAGCAGTAAGATGGCCGACTCCCGCGCGCAGGAATATCTGACATTCGTTTGTTCCGTCGCCGTCGCTCCGAGCGACAGAGGCCAATTACAGCTGCAGCCTTGTGACCTTTAGCATGCAGATGAGCCGCGCAGCGCACCCGCTTATGTGTGTGTGGCCAGTAAATATGAACGGGAACGGAAGAGCGGAGCCATAATGACGCGCGGATCGTTAGAGGCTCGTTAGGGAGCACGAGATGGAGGATATTAAAGAGCAGTTAAGAGCAAAACGCAGACACACACATGCACACCTTTCTACAGGACACTCTCTCTCTCTCTCTCTCTCTCTCTTACACACACACACACACACGCACATTTCACCTGTCTAACGCATGCATTAACAAGTGTGAGTAATATGCGAAGAAATAGACACATTTGATCAAGCTAACAGACATACACACATTTCTACCTTAAAATAACATACATATGTCATGTATCTAGCGCACGCACATACATTTATACAGCCTGTCTTCTATGGATCACACACATTCACCCTACTAGCACATGCAGACACTTCACTTGTCTAACACGCACGTCACAATTGATCTGTCCAACATACACAAACTTTCCTGTCTATCACACATGCTTTACCTGTCTAACGCGCACAAATACCCACAATTCACCTGTCCAACTTTCACGCGTCGCACACACACACACGCACACACACTTAAAGAGCATCACGAGTTCTGTCTGTGTGAGCGCTGCGCCGCCGGGGTCTTTCAGCACGCTGGCATTAGTATTCACAGACAGCGCTTCCCTTCAGTGCCTGAATTAATTTTCCACCGTGCTTGTGTGTGTGTGTGTGTGTGTATCTCATCAGAGAGAGCGCGAGACCGCGGCAGAGCGAGCGAGAGACAGACAGACAGACAGTGTGTGGTGATCTCCCTGAGTCTCAAGCCTCTTTTCCTGTTATTTTATTGCGATTTAAATACTTCACTTGTCTAATGCATGTAATCTTGACTAATCAGTGCAGGAAATTGCCCACAGTCTGTTTCTAAAGAGGAAACCGTTCTGTGCCGAACCCACCACAGAGAGAGAGAGACAGGCTTCCGACAGAAAGCAGCGTGCACGAAGAACGAAGGTTGAGCGTGTGTATTTGTATTCCTTCCACGTTCTCCGCAGCACACCGGATAATTCCGCCTTTTCCTCTTATTTTGATATATGCAGCTCCTGAGTCAGCGTGCGCCTGCGAGGACGTGCTTTTATTGCGCGCGCTCTCTCTCTCGCTTGTCTGTTGGATGAATAATATGCCGTCCAGGGGGCCCTTGTGCCGTAAGGACGGGAGCGAGAGAGATTGCCGGTTCGTCGTTTTCCCTCCGAGCTTTTTATTTTTTTGCACGCGCATGTGTGCCTGCATTTGATTGAAGACCTCCGGCGTATCCCCGATTCCCCACACCGCGAGCTAATTAATTGATCGATTCAGCACGTGCAGAGGGCCTGCCGTCTCATTCGACGTGCGAGACACTCTTGCTAATTGAGATTCCGTGTTCGTGCACGTTAAACATTTAGAAAGGTCTCTCTCTCTTGTTTATCCCCTAAACAAATGCAAAATGTTCCTCCTTGTTGTGACACAAACTAATGAAGTCACGTAAATGCTCTTTTAAAATCTTCTTCCAGGGAAAGGAAGTGCTTTTTTCTTCTAGTTCCCCGTGTCTTTCTCTCTCTTTTAGGCGCTTTTGCGCTGGGATGTTTTTGAGAGAGGCAGAGCCGGTCAGTTTTAGCACGGCAGACATTGCGTTTCTTTCCCCTGACACGCGGATCCTGTTCTATCTTCCTCTTCTTTCTCCCTGCCCATCTTCCTCTTCCCCAGGATGAAAGCTCAGAAACACAAAAGTGTTTATGCCGCGCACGGATCATCTGGGCTCAGATCTACGTTTAAAGTCGCAAAGTGTCGTTCCCACATAACACAGCTGAGATTATCAGTCAGCATGTTCAGTGATCAGCCTGTCAAAGACAAGCCCCACATCGCAAGAAACACAAACCATTTGTATGAACCCTTCATCTCTGAATACCGCCTCCAAGAACCACACACACACACACACACACACACACACACACACACACACACACACACACACACACACACACACACACACACACACACACACACACATGCGTACATGCCCCTAGGGAAAAGGTGCGTTCATTAAGCAGTCTGGTTACGCCAACAGTAATGCAGCGTAGATGGAGGGAGGGTGGGGGTTGGGGCGGTAGTTGGGGCAATTAGAAGGAATATTGAATATGAGGCATCATGCTGCCACACAGGGGCTTAAACACTTCAACCGTCGAATAGGAAATTACTTGGCTGAGAGGGCGTGACTGTTGTGTTAATTTATGTACCATAAAGATAAAACCCAATATGTATTATGTGTCTTGTATTCTTAGATTTTTTAATTTTATATTTCCATTTATTTATCCTTATATATTTATGTTAATTTGAAAATTTCATCCAACACAACTTTGTAAATTGTAAAATATCACACATTTTACCTCTTATATTTTTTTTGCTGCTTGTTTACAGTAAACAAACAATTCATACAACACTTTCTCCTGACACAACTTATATTTACTGTTGTGTTATGCCGACAGTAATATGATCGACTACATATAACAAAGCTAGTGGTTGTATGCATTATTTATTGAAAATTCTTTGCACATTTTACATGATTGTATGTATGTGTGGTAGTTCTGTTTACACAAAGCTAGCAGTTGTAGGTATATTACTGCACGTTTATTTTTAGGTAGTGCATTTAGTATATCAATATGTACTTATTTTTACGTTTGCTGTTTTTTGACAAATTATATTGTGATCAACTATATTCAACAAATTCAGCGTACATTTATTGTTAGTGTAAGTGTATTTGTAGGTAGCACAATTGTACTTGAGTGATTGTGTGCAGCCTTGTTTGAATAGCATGTGTACCACAAACTTAAAAATAAACGTATACTGAAGAAATGTATAAACACAACACTTTTGTTTTTGCTCCCATTATTCATGAGCTGAACTCAAAGATCTAAGACTTTTTCTATGTACAGATTTGCCTATTTGAGAGAAATAGGCCTTTAGTGTACATAGAAAAATTCTTAGATCCTTGAGTTCAGCTCATGAAAAATGGGGGCATGTACATTTACATTTAATCATTTTGCAGACGCTTTTATCCAAAGCGACTTACAATTGGGCAATACATAAAGTGATTAATCTGAAGAGGCAAACATACAGAGGAAGTGCTTGTAACACCAAGTCTCAGACATTGTTCAAATAAGTACGAGCCAGCAAGGGAAGGAGAGAAAGATAAAAATATATTTTTATTGTTATTTTTTTTTAGGATGAAATCAAGTAGTGCAAAAACAAAAATGTTACATTTTGTTCAGTATATTTAGATTTTTTTTCCACAGTAGATTTTTACAGTTTACGAAAACTTATATTCAATAGTGTGATCAATAAAGCTAACAATTGTATTTATATTGGGACTCATACATCTGGTGTTTGAAAATGTACGTATAACTCATTTTCTCATTTTTTTTTCTGTTGTTACTCTTTCAGCAAATTATAATATAATCATCAATATTCAGCAAAGCCACTGTATTGTTACACATATTGTTAGTGTAAGTTTACTTGTAGCTAGTGCAATTTTAAGTGAGCGATTGTGTGCAGACTTGTTTGAACTGTTTGTGTATGACAAACTGAAAAATCAATGCATATTGAACGATTTTTTCCACAGTTGAGTTTAACAATTTACAAAAACCAATCGTATTCAATAAAGCTAACAATTGTATGTATATTGCAACTGCACGTTTATTTTTATATAGCGCATCCGGCATATACAATTGAACATAATAATTTTTTATGTTTTTTTATTTACTGTTGTTTCTTTCACCAAATTATACTATAATCAACTATATTCAACAAAGTTCATACAGATATTCATATTCATACATATTCATTGTACGTATATTGTTACCCAAGTTAATTGAAGTACCTATGTTTATTTGTAGCTAGCGTATCCCGTGTATTTTCATTTATTCATTTTCTAGCATTTATACAATAGCCTGCTTTTAGTTTTATCCAACACTTTTAGCTTTTATCCAATCCAGTAATCTTTACTCTTTATCTTTTGCACGTTTAGCACTACAAACAACTATATTCATCAAAGGTGTTTGCTGCACGTATTGTCCAAATGCAAATTTATTTCAACCTAGTGAATCCAGTGTATGAGAATGTATGAGAGAGATCATTTATGTGTGTGCGCTGGTTTCTCTGCTCTTGCCCGGCGAGTTCATGGTGCGTAACACACCCCGGCAACCTCTGCAGCGGCCGCCGCACCTCTTTCATCTCCCATAATGCCCCTCTCTGATCCTCTGCCCGCTAGCACTCATGGGGAGGGTCTGTCAGCCACGGCTGATTAGAGCGTGTATGTGTGTGTGTGTCAGGGAGGGAGGGACTCTATTTTAGACTCCAGAGATCGGCCAATTCATTTCTTCATTCATGTCTGATTGCTTTGCTCTGGCGTAACGTACAATTATTGTATTTGCCACTCAGGAGTAGCACTCCATGGCCTGGACACACACACAAACCTCCATTCAGAGAGGTGCATACATCCACACACACATATTAGGTAATCTGAGCTCATGGTTTGGCTTTCGACCTGTTGCAGCAAAGCAGAGGTGAATACAAACATTACTTGTCTCTATCGTTGAATGGCATTCATTAACATATTTAACATTCCGAGTGCAATATTTACATAAAGAAATACCATTCTTCAGTTGGTACTCCAAACAGTTTCCATAAAGAACTTCTGCTACCTTGAATTTGCTACACACCATCATAAATACATATGTACATTTGTTTTGTTTTTGAATATATTTTAAAGGAATCATTGGATGTCCATTTTCCACAAGTTGATATGATTCTTTAGGGTCTTAATGAAAGTTACAATGACAAATTTCTCAATGATAGTGTAAAACAATACCCTTTTTACCCTGTCAAAAACAGCTCTGTTCACAGCAAGCCGTTATGGTGCATTTTCCTTTAAATGTTAATGAGCTCTGCTATCCCCGCTCTTCTCCCTCCGGCGGGGTGACGCAGTTTTCTGAGAGACTGTAAACTAGGGCTGCTCGATTCTGACAAAAATCATAATCACGATTACAATATTGTAATCACGATTATTTAAAACGATTATTAGTGGACCATATGACCAAAAGTTTATATGAAAGATTTATTAAAAATAGTGATATATATATCAAATATATATTTTCTGTAAATAAGGTTGCTATGACATCTACATTTTAGAGACCAGCGAAATGTCAAAATTCTCAATACCACAGCATATCAGAGTAACTAATATTAGTTAAACAACAACAACAACGGTCCTCAAACTTATTGAAAACAACTAATCTGCCAGTAATAAAAAGCAAAGGAATACAATAGAATAAAAAAGATACAAAAATGGAACAAACTGTGCTTTAAGTTTTTTTATGCATGTCTAAAGTAACTATTCAGGTAACATCCTACTAGAAATTGAATAACCTAATGTAAAATAAAACAGCATAGTCTTCACTGTAAGAATTAAACTTCCTTTTTTTTCTTATTAAAGCTACAAAAGTCCTTTAGCCAAGAGTACAGAGTGATTTTGAATTAGTTTTTTGTTGTTTGATTAATATTAAGCACACATTCGGTAGCAGGAATATAGCCCGCTGTCACTTTAAGAGCCGCACGGATAAAATTTACTGTTACACACGTATTTTCATTCTCAACTCTTAACTTTAATTTATTACATAACCAACGAGGGTTTACATGAATAATCACCAAGCGCTATATTGAAACACACTTTTGCATGTATTTGGGGTTCTCAAAGTTTACATTCAAAGGTCCGAATGGGAATTATCATCAACGTCAAAAGGTCCGAAATAATTGTTATTACAAAACGTGTTTTTATAAACATGCTTATTACTTTATATAACAATTCAACTTTATATATGCTTAATAATAATATTTATGACGTCATCAGGTGTACGTGTGTTTACGAAAATTAACCATAGTTTTATACAAATAAAAAAAACTAAAAAACGTATTAAACCATGATAATCACAAATTAACCATGGTCTTGCTACACTAACCATAGTTTAACCATTGTATTTGTAGTAAAACTGCTTATATAAATTGTAATCAATATGCAAAAGAAATAAGAAAACTTTTACTACACTTTTATTATAATAAAACCATGGTTATTTTTCATAAGAGTTACTCAACAGTACTGCATTTTTATACAACTAAATGCCCAACAAAGCAGTTCTCATTTAGGCCCACATATTTTATGTTTCTGAAATAGTACTTCAATGTAACCTGCAGTCACTTCAACTGAACTGCCAAAATCTTTAATTATAATTTTTTTAAATATATATTTCATGGAGCACAAACGTGCACTATGTGCATATTTCAACCCTTTACAGATGAACTACACTCATGTTCATATGTCAGACAGTCAACAGTGATAGGTTTTTGGAAACGCTGTTTTGTACTCGTTCATTCATAAGTCTGCTACGGTTCGGTTCTTTGAATGCGCTTCTAACTCTGGAGGTGGAGAAAGACTGCGTCAGGAAGGCGAAATCTCGTGCTCGCGGGGCGAAACCGGTGACATTATCAAGTCAAGTCAAGTCAAGTCTAGCTTTATTGTCAATTCTTCCACATGTACAGTACATATATACAGAGAATTGAAATTGCGTTACTCTCAGACCCTTGGTGCATACAGTTAACATTAAACACTGACAGTAGACGTTCAAATACAGATAAATACAGTTTAACCATATGTACATACAAACTATACAGATATACAAATTAAGACATTGTAGAAAAATTAAAATAAATAAACAATAAAAAGAGATAGATAAAGTAAAGTGGCATAAGGCACATGGCAGATAGAGTGCAAACCAGTTAAATAAAACAAACTGTGCAGATGTGAGGCAAGAAAAAGAACAGTCTTTTATCAGACTGTCAGAAGAGGATTATAGACAATGCTGGATGAGGTAGAGATAATTCCAGTGCTGCATAAAGTGACTGGTGCGGGTCAGTGTTGTAAGGGACCTGGGGTGTGGACATTGGGTCGTAGTGTCAGAGATCAGTGTTGCGTGGGGTAAAAGAGAGGAGGGCAAGGACGGGAGGGAGTTCAGCTTCCTGACAGCCTGATGGATGAAGCTGTCCTTCAGTCTGCTGGTCCTCGCCTGAGACCCGCAGTCTCCTCCCTGATGGCAGCAGACTGAAGAAGCTGTGTGTCGGGTGGGTGGGATCACCTGCAATGCTGAGGGCTTCTGGGTGAGACGGGTGCTGTAGATGTCCTGGAGGGAGGAGGAGAGAGACACCAACGATCTTCTCAGCTGCTCTCACTATCCGTTGAAGGGACTTGCGGCAGGACGTTGCAGGCGCCATACCACACAGTGATGCAGCTAGTCAGGATGCTCTCGATGGTGCCTCTGTAGAAAGTGCACATGATGGGGGTCGGGGCTCTGGCTCTTCTGAGTTTGCGGAGGAAGTAGAGGCGTTGCTGTGCTTTCTTGGCCAGTGCTGCAGTGTTGTTAGTCCAGGAGAGGTCCTCTGTGATGTGCACACCCAGGAACTTGGTTCTACTGAATTATTCTACTGAATGAAAGCTAAGGTTTATCCAAAATGTCGCTAGTTGCTATGTGCTTTGTCTTACAAAAGAGACTGTAATCACTGCAACACTGGTTCATGCGCCAGTGTGTGTGTGTGTGACGCAGCGCTTGAAATATCAAGTGAGTCCGGACTTTGAAAAGCCCTGGTTTAGATGCTAAAAGATGACTTTACATGTCCGTGTTGTGTTCTGTCTCTGAGCGCATGCACAGTAATCTTCCCGAAGAAGCGCATATTCTCTGTCACGCTTAAAAAATAATAATACATTTAATCAACTTGAATCAATCACGTCCCTTTTTGCAAAACTCTCGTTACATGATTTTACTGATTTGCACGTGAAACTGGGCTTTTGTGGATGAACAAAAGTGCACCGCTGGAAAGGGGGCGGAATGGGGCGCAATATCGTCGTTTTAATCGTTTTATATCGATTACTGTATTTTTATTATCGTTGGAAGCTGAAATCGAATTCGAAACTAAATTTTGATTAATTGAACATCCTTATTGTAAACTTTAGCCGCATTCATCGTGAAACTTGCTAAATAGCACATTATTAGGAAAGGCGATATGCAAAATTCATAAAGAAAACTTATACTCACTTCTTCTGGAGGTGAAGCTGAATAATTCGAAAAATTTGCGCAAAGACAGATGCATTTAGGCAGACAGAGGGACCCATTTCCTTCAAAACCAAACATAATACACTGCGTCTTCAGCGGCTCTGATGTCGGGAGTAAATTATGACTGCTATGTTCATAATTACATCCAACAACAAAACACCTCAATCGCTTAGGAGACATTTTGTTTCAACGCCGGAGCGATTTTAGACTTGAATGGCGGACTGATGACAGCTCACTCAAGGTGGGACTAAGGTAAAACATTAGTGTAAATCAACAATCGTGGGAGGGGCCTGGGTCCGTGTCTGAAAACGGCTTAATTTGATAAAGGGGATATGTATTTATCTGGATAAAAAAAAAAAAAAAAACACTGGGTGGATTTTTATCAGTATAGGGTGGTTGTGTACACAATGCCAACACACATTTCTGATCAAACAACATGTAAAAGTGAATTTTGCATTCATTTTGCATTCGAATTTTGCAAGCTGAAATTTCAGCAGCCATTACTGGCGTTCTCAATGTCACATGATCATTCAGAAATTATTGTATATTATTATCTTATTATTGGTGTTTTTAGGTACAGTAGATTTTCTTTTAATTTTGTCATCCTAGTAATTGTTAGTTGTATTATTGTATTATGTATTACTTTTATGAAGACCCATGGAAAAACATGGAAGCTAATGGAGATCCAAAAGAAGAAACTAAATATTCAGTTGAAAATAGCAAATATTTTAAATTATATTTATACTTTCTATATAAAGTATAGCTATACTTGCAATAAAATGAAGTAAATGTATCAACTAAAACACAAGTACAATTACATTAAGCTAAAAATAAAACATTAGTGACATTGGTACTGTGTGACATTGTTTGAACGTTGTTTAATTCTCACAGAAATATCTGAATTTTTTATTTAGTTATATATATATATATAGAAGTAAAATCGAAGAAAAAAAAAGTTTTATGCAATTTGACTAACTTAATCTGTTTGGCCTTGCAGCATTTGTACAAATTGTGTTGTTGAGTAACTTAAACTAACCAACTTAAAGTAGCACATCTTTTGTGGTTGTTGTTGCTTTTGGGTTTTTCAATGCTTAGCAGTGAAGTAGCCCACTGTTTCTAATATGTAGCATCCGAATAATTTTACTGAATTGGTTTGTTATTACCGAAAGCAGTTATTGTAAATGAAATAATCACAGATAATAGTTTTGATGTACTCTGTCTGACTGAAACCTGGCTTAAAACAAATGATTATTTTGGTCTAAATGAATCTACTCCACCAAGTTACTGTTATAAGCACGAGCCTCGTGAGACTGGTCGTGGCGGTGTCGCAACAATATATAGTGATATTCTCAATGTTACTCAGAAAACAGGATACAGGTTTGACTCATTCGAAATACTTATGCTTAATGTTAAACTGTCAGATAAGCAAAATAAATCTGTCCTATCGCTTGCTCTGGCTACTGTGTATAGACCGCCAGGGCCATATACAGATTTTCTAAAAGAATTTGCAGATTTCCTCTCAGACCTATTGGTTACTGTTGATAAAGCACTAATTGTTGGAGATTTTAACATTCACGTTGATAATACAAATGATGCGTTAGGACTTGCGTTTACTGACCTAATAAACTCTTTTGGTGTCAAGCAAAATGTCACCGGCCCACGCATCGTTTTAATCATACGCTAGATTTAATAATATCGCATGGAATTGATCTAACTGATATAGATATCATACCTCAAAGTGATGATGTTACTGACCATTTCCTAGTATCGTGCATGCTGCATATTACTGATATTAACTATATGGCTCCGCGTTATCGCCCAGGCAGAATTATTATTCCAGCCACTAAAGACAGATTCACAAATAACCTGCCTGATTTATCTCAACTGCTCTGTGTACCCATAAATACAGATGAACTAGACACAATTACTAGCAACATGGGAACTATTTTCTCCAATACGTTAGAAACTGTTGCACCCATCAAATTAAAAAGGTTAGAGAAAACGTGCTGCGCCATGGTACAACAGTTATACCCATTCTCTCAAGAAAGATACTCGTATTCTTGAGCGCAAATGGAGAAAAAGTAACTTGGAAGTCTTTAGAATTGCGTGGAAAAACAGTATGTCCAGCTATAGACAGGCTCTAAAAACTGCAAGAACCGAGTATATCCACAAACTCATAGATAATCACCAAAACAATCCAAGGTTTTTATTTAGCACAGTGGCTAGATTAACAAATAAACAGATGTCACCCGATCTAAATATTCCCTCACAGTTTAATAGTAATGACTTTATGAATTTCTTTACTGATAAAATAGATAATATCAGAAATACAATAACAAACGTAGATTCTACAGCGTCCTAGTACTTCAGCATCATTCATCGCACCCAAAGAAAACTGCAGTGCTTTAGAACTATAGGACAGGATGAGCTAAATAAACTTATCACTGCATCTAAACCAACAACATGTTTATTAGATCCTGTACCAACTAAACTATTGAAAGAGTTGTTACCTGTTGCAGAAGAACCGCTTCTCAATATTATTAACTCCTCGCTATCTTTAGGTCACGTCCCAAAACCATTTAAGCTGGCAGTTATTAAGCCTCTTATTAAGAAACCAAAATTAGATCCTTGTGAACTGGCAAATTACAGACCCATTTCAAATCTTCCGTTTATGTCGAAAATATTAGAAAAGTAGTGTCTGCTCAATTGTGTTCCTTTTGCAAAAAATGATATCTATGAAGAATTTCAGTCAGGTTTCAGGCCCCACCATAGCACAGAAACTGCACTTGTTAAAATTACAAATGACTTGCTTCTTGCGTCCAGACAAAGGCTGCATCTCGTTGCTAGTTTTACTTGATCTTAGTGCTGCGTTCGACACTATAGATCATGACATACTGATAGATCGATTACAAAACTATACAGGTATTCAAGGGCAGGCTCTAAGATGGTTTAGATCCTACCTGTCCGATCGCTACCACTTTGTTTATTTAAACGGGAGTCATCTCAATTATCACCAGTAAAGTATGGAGTACCACAAGGATCTGTCCTAGGTCCTCTATTATTTTCATTATATATGCCCCTTGGTAATATTATTAGAAAATACGGGATTAGTTTCCATTGTTATGCTGATGACACTCAACTATATATCTCAACAAAACCAGATGAAACTTGAAACTATCTAAGCTAACAGAGTGTGTTAAAAATATAAAAGATTGGATGACCAGTAATTTTCTCCTATTAAATTCAGATAAGACCGAGATATTACTTGTTGGACCTAAAAACAGTACACAGAATCTCTTGGATTACAATCTGCAACTAGACGGATGTAATGTTACTTCCTCTACAGTTAAAAATCTGGGTGTTATATTAGACAGCAACCTATCTTTTGAAAATCATATTTCCAATGTTACAAAAACAGCATTCTTCCATCTTAGAAACATTTCCAAGCTACGGAACATGTTAAGTGTTTCTGATGCAGAAAAGTTAGTTCATGCATTCATGACCTCTAGACTGGACTATTGTAATGCACTGCTAGGTGGTTGTCCTGCATCCTCAATAAACAAGCTACAGATAGTACAAAATGCTGCGGCTAGAGTCCTTACCAGGTCAAGAAAATATGACCATATTACTCCAATTTTACAGTCTCTGCACTGGCTACCTATTAAGTTTCGTATCAGTTACAAAATATTATTACTTGCCTATAAGGCCCTAAATGATTTAGCTCCTGCGTACCTAACTAATCTTTTATCACGCTACAATCCAACCCGCTCCCTTAGGGTCGCAAAACTCTGGACTCTTGGTAGTACCTAGGATAGCAAAGTCCACTAAAGGAGGTAGAACTTTTCATATCTGGCTCCTAAACTATGGAATAGCCTTCCTGAAAACGCGTTCGGGGTTCAGACACACTCTCTGTTTAAATCTAGATTAAAGACGCATCTCTTTAGCCAAGCATTCATATAATGCATCTCACAATCTTGTACTGCCAGTCCATCTGAACACATGCACATTATTATGCTTTAGCTTGGGTTATACTGATAATTTCATCCAGGGTTATTCCTGGATGGAGCCGCTGCTACGCTAATTGTTTTACTGTTTCTATGTTACTGCCACGGGATTAACATCCCGTGGTAGTTAAATACACAAGCCTCAGTCTGGATCCTACCCTTAAACGATAGAGATGACCGAACACCTGAGAAGAGACGATGACAACCCCTCCGAGGACCTCCGAGATGAGCCCCAGAGACAGATCTCCAGTGAGGACCTCGTCACCTAGACATCCATCGGGGAAAGACCCCCGAACCAGTGGACCACTTACACTCTGACTTTGCTGCAGTTGGAACAAACTACTGATTTGTCTGGCCGGAGGGGAACTGGCCCCCCGACTGAGCCTGGTTTCTCCCAAGGTTTTTTCTCCATTCTGTCACCGATGGAGTTTTCGTTCCTTGCCGCTGTCGCCTCTGGCTTGCTCAGTTGGGGACACTTCATTTCCAGCACAATCATCGACTTGATTGCACAGATATTATTTAAACTGAACTAAGCTGGACAATGCCACTACTAAATTCAATAATGAAATGCATTCAGCAGATAATTGAGTGTTAAATCCTGTCATTTTACATTATTGACAAATTTGCCTATTTTGATATTGTGCAGTGCTTTGTTACAATTTGTATTGTTAAAGGCGCTATATAAATAAAGGTGACTTGACTTGACTTGACTTGTTTGAACAAAGTGATTTTTGAAGTTTATTGTAACGAAATTGTGTTTTCTGGTTTCATTGGTCATATATAGTATACGTTTTTTTGTTCGGTTCAAGTTTTCACCAGGCAAATAGGGATTTCTGTTTCTGATTTGAAGGTAAGTTTATAGCAAAGTTTTCAGTAACAAGCTACTTTTTCAATGATTAGCAGTGAAGTGGCCCACTGTTTCTCATAACAGCAAATCCTATTAATTTAGCTGAATTTGTTTGAAAGGATGGTTCAATACCAAACAAATCAATGGCTCACTTTGGTCTCACAAGGAATTGTCTTCAGTTTTGAAGTTTATTGTAATGAAATGGTGTTTTCTGGTTTTATTAGTCATAATTAGTATACATTTATTTGTTCAGATTATTTGTGCTTCCGTCATGCTAATAGAGATTTTCCTAGTTTTTGGGCCATTTCCTGTGATTTTGTTTTTGAACTAAAGTATATTGTAGCAAAATGGTGTTTCCTGGTTTCATTAGACTTTGTTATTTTTTCTTTTCTTTTTGTTTTTGTGCCATTTACTATGTCTTGCTTTTTAAAGTGAAATTTTTTCACAAAAATTGTGTTTTCTGGTTTTAATAGTCAAAATTAGTATAACTGTATTTGTTAATTTGCTTTTTAAATTGAAGCTTATTGTAGCAACATTTTGCTTTCTAGTTTTATTAGTCATATTTAGCACACGCTTTTTTGCTCAATTTGTTCGAGTTTTCATCAGCCTCATAAAGATTTTCATTGTTTTTGTGCCAGATTAATTAAGATCTGATTCATCTGAAGAATTAAATTATAAAATCAGATAGCTGGTTTTAGCTACTTTTTGATAGTTCTTGCAGTGTCGCCAAGTGCTTTTTCAAATCTTGACTGTAAATGATAAGTAGTTTCGGAATTGAGTTTGAAAGTAGCTGCGCCGCCACTGGTACTCACACATTCAGTCATAAACGAGGAAAAGCGCAAGACCGAAACATCAAGAGAGATGGGAAAGTCTGAAATGGGCCGCCCGGCTTTGAAATTTGTGGGGCGAGACAGAAAATGTCAGGAAAGAAAAGATACAGAGACCACGAGCGAGAGAAAAAGGCATAAAGAAATGGGGAGAAAAAACAGGGGGAAAACGTGTGTGATTATGTGAGAACAGGAGAGCCAGATCACAGACTACGAGCCCACTCTACATTCAGCCTGAGCAATTAGAGACTCGCGACCACAGACGAGAAAGAGAGAAAATTACACTTCCTCATTATTCAAATCACTTTTTAGAAAATGAGGCACGTCTCTCTCCATCTCTCTCTCTCCTTATCTCTTTTCTTCGCTCTCTTCTGTGTGCTGCGGCGACGGCAGTGTTTGCGTTCCCTCTCTCTTTCTGCGAAGATAAGCCGCTGGAAAATGCTGTCATTACTGTCCTTCCTTCGCTCCCCCCACGGGGTTAAATGATTATCCTCGCTCTGTCACTCCACTCGTTTCTTTATCTATCACTTTACCAAACACGAGTGGGATCGATACCCCTATCGACTGCAGGATGCGCTCTACACACCCGACTTCCTGTGGCAAGGAGGAAGAGAAGGAGGGAGGGAGAGCGAGGAGGTGAAGGGCCTTTTGGTTGGCGTCACTCAATCGCTCCGTTTTTAGAAATTGGACTTGGAAATGAGGCAGCCAGGAATAATAGCTATCTCTCTCTCCATGTGCAGCGGCGTATTAGCCGGGTTAGGCACTGGAGAAAGCTCTGACAAGCGGATGAGATGCGTTTTGAGACCCGGGTCAGGTTGAAATCAAGTGGGAATCCAGCAGATTGGATTGAACTGAACCTTTTTGAAATTCCCATTGGTGTTTTCATTCGAAATTCACAATTTCACAATTGCAAGATTTTATCATGTTGGCAAACGTGTTTTTTCTTTACATGCGTGCAATGGACCATCCATCCATTTTGAAATCAAGGGTTTGCTGGATTCTCTTGCAGTGTAAACTGTATTGTTGAAGCACCCTAGATTTTCATCTGTCAACATAACATCTGATCCATATTTCCACTCATTTTGTCCAAGAAACAACAAGTGTTGTTATTTTTTACTGAATCTAAAACTATTGAAAATGGATTTTGACAAATGATGTGAGGCTGAAATAATATTAAATATAAATATTTAATGAAAAACATTAACATTTTAAATGAAAAGGGGAAATCTAGCGTAGGAAACTAACAGAAAACGTTTAAATTCTAAGTACTAAAATACTAAAACTAAAAAATATTTGGAAATAAAAATAAATCTAAAAATGTATCTAAAAATAACACTGACAATTATAGTTTTAATCAATATTTTGATGTAGAAATCAATTTTATTTTCAGTTTAGGTTGAATTAGTCAGAAACTGAAAATTAAATAAATAATAATATTTAATTTTAATATTGTTCGTTTTTTACTTTGTTGAATTGTAATAATTTTGTAATGTTTTGTCATAAAAAAACTATAATAGTTAGTTTACATTTTTTTATTTTCCATTTTCTGACTAAAGTTAAACCTAAAATTTGATTGTAAAAATAAAAACTAATCCAAAATATTAATAAATGTAATAATAGAAAATGTTATTTTAGTTTAGTTTACAACCCAAATTCCGGAAATGTTGAGATGTTTTTTAAATTTGAATAAAATGAAAACTAAAAGACTTTTAAATCACGAGCCAATATTGTATTCACAATAGAACACAGAGAACATAACAAATATTTAAACTGAGAACTTTTACATTTTTATCCACTAAATGAGCTCATTTCAATGATGCCTGCTACAGGTCTCAAAATAATTGGCACGGGGGCCACAAAGGGCTGAAAAAGCAAGACATTTTGAAAAGATTCCACTGGGAGAACATCTAGAAACTAATTAAGTTAATTGACATCAGGTCTGTAACATGATTTACTATAAAAGAGATGTCTTAGAGAGGCAGAGTCTCTCAGAAGTAAAGATGGGCAGAGGCTCTCCAGTCTGTGAAACAGTGCGTAATATGAATACTTAAAAAAAAACATTAATCAACGTCAAATTGCAAAGTCTTTGCAAATCTCATAATCTACAGTGCATAACATCATCAAAAGATTCAGAGAAACTGGAGAAATCTCTGAGTGTAAGGGACAAGGTCAAAGAACTTTGTTGGATGCCCTTGGTCTTTGGGCCCTCAGACGACACTACATCACTCATCGGCATGATTCTGTCATTGACATTACTAAATGGGCCCAGGAATACTTCCAGAAACCACTGTCAATCCGCCGTGCCATCTGCAGATGCCAACTAAAGCTCTATCATGAAAAAAGGAAGCCATATGTAAACATGGTTCAGAAGCGTTGTTGTGTCCTGTGGGCCAAGGCTAATTTAAAAGTTTTCTATGGTCAGACGAGTCCAAATTTGACATTCTTGTTGGAAATCACGGACGCCGTGTCCTCCGGGCTAAAGAGGAGGGGAGACCTTCCAGCGCGTTATCAGCATTCAGTTCAAAAGCCAGCATCTCTGATGGTATGGGGGTGCATAAGTGAATGCGGTATGGGCAGCTTGAATGTTTTGGAAGGCACTATGAATGCTGAAAGGTATACAAAGGTTTTAGAGCAACATATGCTCCCCTCCAGACGAAGTGTATTTCAGCAGGACAATGCAAACCCACATATTGCAGCTATCACAACAGCATGGCTTCGTAGTAGAAGAGTCCGGGTGCTGAATTGGCCTGCCTGCAATCCAGATCTTTCACCTATAGAGAACATTTGCCGTATCATTAAATGAAAAATACATCAAAGACGACCACAAACTCTTCAGCAGCTGGAAACCTTTATCAGGTAAGAATGGGACCAAATTCCAACACCAAAACTCCAGAAACTCATAACCTGGATGCCCAGACACCTTCAAACTGTTTTGAAAAGAAGAGGAGATGCAACACCATTATAAACATGCCTCCTTGCCAACTATTTTGAGATCTGCAGCAGACATCAAATTGGAAATGAGCTCATTTTGTGCATACAATTGTAAAACTTCTCAGTTTAAACATTTGTTATGTTATCTATGATCTATTGTAAATAAAATATTGGCTCATGTGATTTGAAAGTCTTTTAGATTTATATTTATCCAAAATAAAAAATAAATCAGGGGTTGTAGTATTTATTGTTATTTTAGATTTCTTGGTGTGTCATTTTGTTAGTTCTATTATTTTAAAATTATTTTTATTTTAGTTATTTTAGTACATCAAGTTAGACTTATTGAAAATTACTAATTTCTTGGGTTTATTTTTTTATATATTTGATTTTATTTAAAAAAAACAACAACAATTTTTTTTGTTTTTCTTAAGTATAATAAATTAAAAGTTCTGGCATGAAATTCTAGATGGCATATAGATAGGTTCTACCTCAATATGTCACAATGATATCATCACATGGCACAGCTGATTGGTTATTTTCGTATCAGCAGCCAATGAGCTTGCTGCTCAACATTCAAATACTGGGCCAGTGCTTGCTGTAAAAGAAACCCTCCACTATTCCCAGCTCAGCGTGTATAGATCTGCTATGGAGTGATTTGTGTATACTACATAGTGGGGTTATTTCATATATTATATTATATGTATTTCTTACATGCTCACAGCCGCATGTTGAGAATGTATTGGCAGTAGAAAGTCTCTGTACTCACTCTGCCACAACAGCGTAGCAGATCTATTCCGCCAAGACCAAACACATTAACATTGTCATGTACATTACCATACCAATCCCTCTGAGAGTTGTCATGACAGAACATAGTTTTAGATTTTTTTTTCTTTTTCTTTTTATTCTGCAGTCTTGCAATCTGGCCACCTGGTTTAACAAAAAAACATCTCATGAATTATTCCACCGGACTACACTTGGAATCTCCTGCCTTGCTCTATAATCCTTGCTAGTATCTCGCTTATCAGCAATAGACTGAATAACTCTACCATCAGTGTTTTCATTAAAAATGACTAAAAGTTTCCCTTTTAAAGTCTTGGATGTGCCGTCTGAGATCTTCCATCTCCGGCACACACATAATAGCAGAACAAACGGCTCACATCATTATATAAAAACGTTAACCCCGAGCAGACAAAGAGAAATGGAGTATGTAGCAGAGAAGAGAGAAATCATAAGTGTCTGGGAGATTTACTCGGTGTGTGTGTGTGTTTGGTCAGCTCTCAGGCAGGCCTGAATCTCCGATTGGGTTTCTTTTCATGTACACACAAATGCAGCTGGCGCACACACTCGTGCATCACTGCGGCTTTGAAGGCAGCAGATGCAGAGTTCTGACGGAGGGCAGGTGTGTAGCATGTCTCTCTCTCTGTCTCTCTCTGTCGGTCCCGGGGCAGGTCACTGTAAAGGTCAGCATGCCAGTGATGGAAAGGGACAGTAACGTCTATTGCCATGGGGACAGACCAAACGCGTTATCAGGTTAATGCCACACACTGGAAAGCGTGAACCTTGCCAGCATCACGCACACACACGCACGCTTGTAGAAAAGCCAAGCAAGGCCTTGTGTCCTCAAGGATGAGCCCCACCACGGGGCGTGAATGGGAGACAGAAAGCAGGTGTAGAACGACCAGCCAGGACAAAACCAGGAGCTCGTTCCGAAACGAGGGACTACATCTGTAGCATGGTCACGTGTTTTTAAGCACTGCAGTTTTAAAATAACCGATTTTAAGCCGTTGAAACTCAAACAATAGAGCTATATGTGTGCACCATCAAACACCTCCTATATGCGTGCGCCGTCTCTTTCTGTGTGAGAGTAGCGCTTTTTTTCTTTTTTGCCGACTTTGAACAAATACATAAACACACGTATATGCGTCAGAATCCCTGTCTTTGCAAGTATCCTCATAAACACAGCGATTTAGGTCTTAAGAAAGAGAAAACGCATATGTAACAGTAAATTAGCTATATTGGATCCGGACTTCAGTCTTAAAGGGCAAGCTGTCCAATATTCGTTCATGTTAATCATAGCACACTGCTAGAAAATCTCTCATTGCTCTTGACTAAATCACTTTTGTAACTTTAATCAGAATAAATAAAACATAATAATGATACACGTGTTAATTATATCTATCATGGATAGATAGATTAGATATAATTAACACAGTGAAGACTAATTAATTTACACAATGTATCCACAATAATGGGGAACACTGCTGACTTCATAATGGTCCAGAAGACAATCATTGACACCCTCCACAAAGAGGGTAAGTCACAGAGGGTCATTACTGAAAGGTGTGGCTCTTCATAGAGTGCTGTATTAAAGCATATTAAATGAGAAGTTGACTAGAAGGAAGACATTGAGTAGGAAAATGTCCACAAGCAACAGGGATGACTGCAAGCTTGAGAATACTGTCAAGCAAATCCGATTAAAACACTTTGGAGAGCTTAACAAGGAGTGAACTGAAGCTTGGAGTCAGTGCATCAAGAGTCACCATGCTCAGACATCTTCAGGAAAAGGGCTACCAAGCCACTTCTGAAACAGAAATGTCAGAAGCATCTTACCTGGGCTAAGAAGAAAAAGAACTGAACTATTGCTCAGTGGTCCAATGTACTCTTTTCAGATGAAAGTAGATTTTGCATTTCATTTGGAAATCAAGGCCTGGAGTCTGGAGTCTGGAGGAAAAGTGGAGAGGCACAGAATCCAAGCTGCTTGAAGTCCAGTGAGAAGTTTTCAAAGCCAGTTATGATTTGGAGTGCCTTGACGTCTGCTGGTGTTGGTCCATTGTGTTTTATCAAGTCCAAAGTCAATGCAGCCGTCTACCAGGAGATTTTGGAGCACTTTTTGCTGACATCTACTGACAAGCTTTATGGAGATGCTGATTTCCTTTTCCAGCAGAAGTTTAGCACCTGCCCACAGTACCAAAACTACTTCCAAGTGGTTGGCTGACCATGATATTACTGTGCCAGCCAACATGCCTGACTTGAACTCCATATGGAATCTATGGGATATTTTCAAGAGGAAGATGAGAAAGAGTCAATCCAACAATACAGATGAGCTGAAAGCTCAACAGTGCCTCATCAGTGCCACACACTGATCGCTTCCATGCCACACCTCACTGATGATAGTTTTCTGTTTTGAAAATCCTTTTTTTTATTGATCTTAGGAAATATTCTAATATTTTGAGATACTAGATTTTGACTTTGATAAACTGTAATCTCTAATCATCAAAATTAAAATAAACAAACAAAAAAACCTTTTAAAATATTTTACTTTACATGTAATGAATCTAGAATATATGAAAGTTTCACTTTTTGAAATAAATTATAAAATGTTTTCACGATATTCAAATTGTTTGAGATCCACCTATAGAAAAAGAGAGTATGGTAAATGAACTATTTATTAATATTAGGGATGCACAATATTTATCGGACAGATAAATTATCGACCGATATGGGAGAAAATTATGTAAATTAAATCCGATATCTAGATCTGATAAAGTATGCTTGCTGGTAAATCAATCAATCAGTCTGATTTATTTACATTTACATTTATGCATTTAGCAGACACTTTTATCCAAAGTGACTTACAGTGCATTTATCTGAGATTCATCCGCTTTCCGAGTGCAAGTGACTGCAGTTTTAAATTGCAGTGACTCTCAGCTTGGGTCGCGCTCATTACGTCATCATTTGTGAAAATGTCTTTGCCGGTCTGGAAGTTTTTCTCGGTGGCAGAGGAGGACAATGCCATTGCTATTTGCAACGCATGTTCAGCAAGGATTCCGAGAGGAGGGAAAAAAGGCGTCAAGTTAACACAACAATTCTTATATCTCACTTGAAAGGTCGTCATCGTGGCGAAGCTATATTAAGGGACTTTAAGCAGCCTCCACTGTTGGAACAGTAACGGCATTCTAACGTCATATTGCGCGTTCGCGACTTCAGCTGCTACTTTGTGGCATTCTATAACCGTCTACTACGTGAGAACAGCTGCTTTGCCGTAGTCATTACAATGTGTTGAAAACTTTGTTCTTCTAAAGTAGAAAACTCAGAAGAGAAGACCAGGAGACTTCGGATTCGATCGTCAGCAGAATTTCTTTATTCTATGACATGTGTTGTTATCTGCAGTCATCGAAGATCTCAATCTTAAGTCATTTTTACAGGGTATCTTTATAGTCAGGATTGGAGGAGGGACTTCTTAGAGGTGGAGACAAACATCAAACAAAGCAAACATCTGAGGGAGGCGTTAGTTAATTACAGGAACCTTCCGTGGTCCAATAAACCTAACAAAGGTTGAATCTCTCAGTAGTCTAACTCCTTGATCTCATTGACAAAAGGCACAGCTGTCCCAAGCCCAAATGGTCAGGAAACAATCTCAAGCACCTTTGCCTTGCCCGACACCTCTTAGTCAGGACGTGAATTCAAATCAAACATAGAATAACATTTGTGATCCTTCAATCCCTCTTTGAGAGTTCTAATAACTCTCACAAAAATACAAATTTAGACACTTAAAAGTTAATTCTTGTAACTTGTAATCGTTACAGGCACATTGTACATGTTCTGTGTTGCTTATATGTAATTGCATGCTGACACAGAAACAAAACATGCAATTAGGGTCCGTGAAGATTTTACGGGTAATAGTCTCTGCGTTGTGTATTTTTATTCTTTTCTTCTTCTTTCTTTTCTCTTTCTTGTGTGATAGTTGGCTCTAATGGGTCTAGTTGTTTTCTAGAGGTTGTGGCTTTATCCGCAGGTGAGAAGGGTGGTGCATATGGATCTCAGGACAGCCATCAAATGGTATCTGCACAGAGGAAGAAAGAAACACAAACAAGAGAGAACAACGGCACAGAGCAGTATTTGTAGAGTCTGCATACATTAGGGTTGTATCCTCTGTTCAAAATATAGTCTGCTATGGTTGTTCCTTCTTTCCCTATTTCTCAATTCCTGCGACACCTAAAGAACAGTGAGGAAAGGATGGACTAATGGAGGGAAAGGCCTATGAGGAAATCTTCACCTCAGGGTTGGCCCCCGAAGCCTGTTGCTTTCGGTTCTTCCCTGGGCTCCTCACTGGTTCTTGTGTCTGCCCTATCCTATCCCTGCAGGGGGAGGAACAACCTTAATATGTGACACATGAGTCCAAGTTTTCCTTCCCTGACACAATACTGCAGCTGCTGTAATCAACATCACTTGATGTGGTCCGTACCACTTAGGCTCTAATGGCTTGTTTTTGAATGTCTTTATCATGACCCATTGACCTGGGACGATTGTGTGTCCACCTTCTGGTGGAGTCTGCCAACACGACTCAACTCTCTTTGGCACTCTGCACTGCCTTTGTGAGGTTTTCACAGTAAGCGATCAGGGCATCTGAAGCAATGTGCACATCAGCATTTCTAAGATCAATCACACCTGGCATCTGCATTGGGCGCCCAGTAATAATCTCATGAGGGCTCAGTCCTACTGATCTGTTAGGTGATGCTCTCATACTACACAGTACTGCGGGCAGTGCTTCAACCCATGGTACTCCTTCCTGATGCATTTTGCTTAGCCTGGTTTTGATTGTTCTGTTTGATCGTTCAACCTGTCCTGATGCTTGTGGCCTATAGGGGCAGTGAAGGTTCCACTTAATCTTCAACATTCTAGACACTTCCTTGACTACCTGTCCTGTGAAGTGGGTACCTTGATCTGAGTCAATGCAATCTGGTAATCCCCATCTGGGAATGAAATCAGTGACAAGACATTTAGCAGTGTGTGCAGCTGTAGCGCCCTGTTGGATAAGCTTCTACCCATCTTGAGAACTTGTCTATTACTACCAAAACGTCAGTTTTTCCTTTACAAGGGGCAACGATATGTAATCAACTTGCAGGTGACGAAATGGCCCTGGTGGAGCTGGGGTATGTGCTGCTGGTGTAATGGCTGCTGGTACATCATTATTTTTCTGACATGTAACACATCTCTTGACTGTTTCAGTGGCTGCGTTTCTGAATTTTGGATTCCACCATTGATTTGAGAACCTGTGATTCATCGTTGCTGGACCACTATGACCCAAACTGTGTATTTGTTGAGCCAAATATGGCAACAGTGATTCGGGAGCAACATACTTTCCCCTTTGGTCCAGCAGCCGGATGAATCCACAGTGGCTCCTTTGTCTAACCATGTCCATGCTTCATATAGAGGAACGTCTTTATACAGATCAACGATTGATTCAGGAGGTAGAATTATCTTCTGTGCTGTACTACCTGAACACACTTGTACAGTTGCATAGAAACAAGCCTGTTTAGCCGCTACATCAGCAAGAGCATTACCTTTAGCTTCCGTAGTATTAGTTGTGAGATGTGCTTTCACTTTGATCACTGCTAATTTCTTTGGGAGTTTCATGGCAAACATTAAATCTTTCACTAATCCAGCATGCTTAATGGGGATCCAGCAGAAGTTAGAAATTTTCTGGTTTGCCAAATGACACCAAAATCATGAATTACCCCAAAAGCATACCTGGAATCTGTGTAGATATTTGCAACCGATCCTGAAGCTAGCGTGCATGCTCTAGTTAAGGCTACTAGTTCTGCAGCTTGAGCTGAAAAATGATCTGAAGACGACCTGAAGCAACTACTTCAGTGGTGGAAGTTACTGCATATCCTGCTCGTCTGTTACCTTCAATAACTTGAGCTGAACCATCAACAAACAACTCCAATTCATGCGTTCTCTATGGGAGTTTCTGCTATTTCACTTGTCGCTGCATATGTAAGCGTAACACAATCATGAGTCATTTCGCCTTCATCCTCTAACACAAATTCAGTCATTGCAGACATCATACATGAGGATGGGTTCGTGACTGGTGCACGCTGTATAACAATATTCGGGCTGTGAGAGTTGCTAACCAATTTCCCCAACGGAGGAGGAGGTGACAGAAGTGACTTTTGCTTGATTCATTAGTGCGGACACTGCGTGAGGGCATTTTACGCTTACAGTCTGACCTAACACCATTCCTGATGAAGCCTGAAGCGCTAGATGAACTGCCTGTACTGCTCTGAGGCATGGGCCCATACCTTGAGCGACTATGTCAAGTTTACCGGAATAGTAATGAATTGGGCGTAAGCTGCCCCCATGATCTTGCATTAGACATGCAGTCATAAAGCCTAAGTGTTCATGGACATAAAGCACAAAGGGTCTATCAGATTGGGCAATTCCTAATGCTGGTGCTTGACATAGTGCTCTTTTCAAATCATTAAAAGCTTTGAGATGAAGTTCTTCCATACAAACAGTATCTGAATCTTTACCATGGCCTTTCAACAAATCATAGAGAGGCTGAGCCATCGAGGCATAGTCTTCAATCCAAGGTCTACAATAACCTGTTGTTCCTAAAATGAGCGGAGTGTTTTAATGGTATTAGGCGGAGGTATGGCTTTGACTGAAGCCGCTCGATCCTGTGTAATGGATCTATTTCCTGCACCAATTGTTTGACCCAGAAATGTGACTTGCTTTTTAGCAACTTGAGCTTTGTGAAAGCTGCATTTGTGTCCTTTTATGCAAATAGTCCAACAATGATGCCAATTCAGTTTGATGTACCTCATGATCTGTTGAGGCAATCAAAATATCATCAACATATTGGATCATAGTGGACTGTTTTACCGGACATTCTGGGTCACACAAATCACGCCTGACAGCCTGATGATATATGGTTGGGGAGTTTTGAAATCCCTGTGGCAATCGTGTCCACTGGTATTGTTCATAGTCAACTGTGAAAGCTAACCATGGCTGGCTGTCAGAGTGCAACGGTACAGAAAAGAATCCATTAGACATATCAATTACTGAAAAAATCTTACAATCTAATGGTAAGCCATTACAAATTGTAGATGGATCTGCCACTAGGGGGGTGATTTTTTCAATATGTTTATTGGCTACTCTGTAGTCTATTGTAAGTCTCCATGTCCCATTAGATTTCTTGATGGGCCATATGGGTGAATTACATGGACTGTTGGTTTTAACTAGCACTCCTTGCATCAGCAAATTTTCTACAATAAGTTTGATTCCCTGTATAGCTTCCTTATTAATCGGATATTGTTTGGTGACCGGAGGTGGAGTTCCTGTCAATTTAACTGGTTCTACACCTGTCAACAACCCACAATCATCCTTGTCTTTAGCCCAAATTGGATGATTCTGTAAGAAAACATACTCGGAGGGGTTGCATTATTGGTAGAAATCTGTGCTGAGGAAATTTTTATGCTAGTAGATTCTGAGGACATGTCTAAAGTTAGATTTATTTGTCTCAGAAGATCCATGCCTAAAATTGCACCTGTATTTAATGGAGCGCATAGTAATTTTGTAGTCAGAGTTTTTGGGCCAAATTGTACCTCTATGGGCGGAGTTTCATACAAAACAGAATCTTCACCTATTACACCAGTTAAACAAAGTTTGGTTTTCTTGTATGGGATGTTTAAACCTTGTGCCAATTTTGTAGGAATTACTGTAATTTCTGCACCTGTATCAAGCAAAAATCAATCTCTTTCTCTTTATGCTACCTTTCACAAAAATTCTTTGGTCATTGTGTTGGATTACAGGGGAAAGGTAGCTACTCACAGCCCCAATAATTAGTTTTTTCCTGGTCTTGTTGTGCTCTTAGAAGAGCCTGAACTAACTGTCCTATAGTTTCAGTGGTCACTGGCGGAACTACTTCAGGGTTGTGTGCAGGCTGAGAAGGAGCAGAATTATGCATAGCATTTCTTTTACTATCTTGCAACTTCTTCCTACACTCTTTCTCCCAATGTCCTAATTTTTCACAGTATTTGCATTTGCTTTCTCTTTAGACCATCTATTGTCTTGTTTCGTTGTGTTAAACGTAGCTGCTGCTACTCTTACTTTTGCTTTGACATCAGCATCTCTTTCCCATGTAGTTAACCTGTCTAGGTTACTTCTGAGAGTTCTGTTAGACCAAGTTAGATCTAAGAATGGTAAAGCTTTTCTGTATTCGGCTACAAGGCCATCTGACCAGATACGAACCAGGGTCCCTTGTCATCTAGCACACTTTCAGGGTCATCAACAATTCCACTGTAGATTACAGCTGACTGACAAAATCTCTCAGTATATTCACTCACAGTTTCTTCTTTCCTTTGCACACAGGTAGTAATTCTAGACCAATCTATTTTGGGTCCTAAGATATTCTTTAGGATTTTCAAAATACCTTCTCTTAAATCACCCTTACTGGCATTTCGCAGTTCAGAAGTGACAGCAGATTCAAAACTGTTGAATTCAGATTCAGTTAGTATTTGTGACATCAGCTGCGTGACTTCTGTCAACATGTCATAAAGACGCATTTTACTGATCAATGTTCTTCTAAATTCAGAAAAATGTGTGCGTATGACGGTAAACTCTGAGATAGTCTCTATATCTTTAGGACATAAAGCTTTGGCAGCAGTTTGTATTTGCACAACAGAAGAATGGAGAGGAACACCATCAGTGTCCTCAATCCCTGAGATCTTCTCCTAGCCCCACACACATGGAAGGAATTTACAGGCACATCAGTTACTGATTGGAGAGCTACATCTGTTTCAAAAACGCTTGTAAATCAGGGGAAAAGTTGTTATCAGGCTGACTTACTTCCACATCAGTTTTGCCTCTTTCTTGAGGTTCAATTTCTTGGTCAAAGTGTATATTCTAGCACGGAGTTCATTGTTCTGTTTCTCTAGCTCTGAGTTACGCTGAGACTGTTGTGTCGCTAGCGCTAAACCACTGAATTCTCTGTGGCAGCAGATAATGCCTTTCACATTGTTCTTGCGAATACATGCTCCCAGTACCTTTTACACTCATCTACAGACCAAGTCTTGTCTGGATGGATCTCATATTTCTGAGTTAGTTCTTGTCTAACTTTCTCAGTGACTATTATGTTCATTTGCACTCCTAAAAGTGATTTGAATTCGCTATCTGACCACAAAGGAGTCGCTAGACCACCTTTTTCCGTTGTGGGGATCAGTCTAGCATTCTTTCTAAACATTTTGTGAGTTTCTTTGTTATCACACAATCAAAACACTAAAACTTCTCTGATCAACAGAGGGTACACTTGTTAACACAGATCAACTATTGTTAACCTTCCCTGGCAAAGCAGAGGATAACACAATTCACTAGCACTTTACGCTAATCTTCCCTGCATGAACAGAGGATAACCAATTCTTCCCTGCCAAAACAGAGGATAACAAATATTAGCACGTAATGCTAAATCTTCCCTGCCTGAACAGAACAGAGGATAAACCAAAAATTAGCACGTAATGCTAACCTTCCTGCCTGAAAGAACAGAGGATAAACCAAAAATTAGCACGTAATGCCAACCTTCCCTGCCTGAAAACAGAGGATAACCTTCCCTGCCTACAAGAACAGAGGATAAACTCTTCCCTGTCTGAAAACAGAGGATAACCTTTAGTTAAACAAAACCCTACAGATGTATGTTAACTCTTCTCTGACGGCACAGAGGATACAAAATTTGTACTGGTCTTAGGTTCTTTTGGATTAGAGACAGCACTCACCAGAGAGAAAATTCAGTCTGGGAATCCTTGTTCAGTTTGAAGTTTCGCTGGATTCCAAAAGATGCAGATCTTTCAGGTGAGAAGCTGGAACTCTATCCGGGACACGGCAGCATCTGTTGAAAACTTTGTTCTTCTAAAGTAGAAAACTCAGAAGAGAAGACCAGGAGACTTGGATTCGATCGTCAGCAGAATTTCTTTATTCTATGACATGTGTTGTTATCTGCAGTCATCGAAGATCTCAATCTTAAGTTTTTACAGGGTATCTTTATAGTCAGGATTGGAGGAGGGACTTCTTAGAGGTGGAGACAAACATCAAACAAAGCAAACATCTGAGGGAGGCGTTAGTTAATTACAGGAACCTTCCGTGGTCCAATAAACCTAACAAAGGTTGAATCTCTCAGTAGTCTAACTCCTTGATCTCATTGACAAAAGGCACAGCTGTCCCAAGCCCAAATGGTCAGGAAACAATCTCAAGCACCTTTGCCTTGCCCGACACCTCTTAGTCAGGACGTGAATTCAAATCAAACATAGAATAACATTTGTGATCCTTCAAATGTGACAACTTATGTAGTTAAAATGTTGCGTTTTATGTTATATACTATTTAATTACATCAGTATACGATTCTACCATTAGTCTTTCATTTAATCTGTGTTGATTATGTTTTAAACTTAAGCTAATTTTGAAGATTTTTTTCGTTTGTACAAAGATATTTCTGCTGTTAGCATAGCAACAGCACCTCAGGTAGCACTGAGACTACATATATGTGAAGAGAACAAAGTAATTATTGCCTAAACATCCATTGTAAACAAAACACAAGCTGTAACAACAAAGACCTGAGCCGTCTTTCACTGAAGGTCGAAATCCCTTCCGATTTCCGTGGGGAAAGGAAAAGCAGCTTGACTATCTCCAGCAGCTATGTATTCAGTGGTCCCGGTGGGCACCAAGGTTAGCGAATTTGCGCTGGGGCGGTAGGAAGGTTGCAACCTCTTGCATGGCATTTGTCTGTCACGCACTCGCTTGTCAACATCTGCATGCCACAAGGTTGTGACGGGGTTTAGCTTGTGGCGCTTTCCATAGGACACGATCACGATTCCATACGTCACGATATAACTCGTAGTGACCGACAGATAGGGAACGTCTAGGTTACGTACGTTCCAGAGAAGGGTGCTACGGAGGCCACATCCTGCCCGAAGGGAGGTAACATGTGGAGACACTGATATGGACTGGCCCAGGATTGGGCCAGTACTACATACGACTGGACTCTGGGGCAGATCCTACCTAGGAGTAGGGAGGAGGGCTGCCAGCAGAACCTGACAGAAGCTCTGTCAAAGGGAAGACACGGGTTTACAGTGAGGGAAAACTTACCGTGGAAGAATACACATATGGGATTACCCAAAGGGGAATCAGGCCATATGGACACCTAGCCCAGTACAGGGGCTGACCGGAGACCAGGCGAGCTAACACCAGTACTGGGCCTGGCGTCGAACTGCTCCACCCAGTCTGACTGCGGGGGTGCTGGAGGATTCTACCAGGGTTCACCATCCGGGAACTGAACTGGGAGAAAAAGGCTCGTATCCCGGGTGAGGGAATGGCGCAGCAAGCGTGACACCGGCCAGTTCTTCCTTCCCATTACCTGTTACCCAACACACGGGAAGAAACTGGATCGTAGACTGTAGAATCTTGCGAAGGTGTTCGGTGTCGCCCAGCCCACAGCTCTGCAGATGTCTGCCAAAGAGGCACCGTGCGCCAACGCATGGGAGGAGGCAACACTCCTGGTGGAGTGAGCCCTCACCCCAGGGGGCACGGCTCGCCTTGCGACTGGTACGCCAAAGCGACGGTCTCCACTATCCATTGGGCCAACCTCTGTTTGGAGACAGCCTTCCCTTTCTGCTGCCCTCCGGGCACCAGGTCGCAAACAGACTCCATTTCAGTGCGTTGGTTTGCCTTGTTGAAGGAGCTCTAGCCTGAATGATGGTCTCTACCACCGCCGGTGGTAGACCACTCAAGTCTGCCGCGTCATGTCCAGGAGCCACACATGGAGGTTCCATAGATCTGGACGCGGGTGCCATATGGTGCCGAGCCCCTGAGAGAGGAGGTCCTTTCTCAGAGGAATGCGCCAGGGAGGTGCTGTCACGAGGGAAATAAGTTTGGAAAACCAGGTCCGGGTGGGCCAGTGGGGCGCAACCAGCAGGACCTGCTCCTTGTCCTCCCTGAGCTTGCACAGTGTCTGTGCGAGTAGGCTCACTGGGGAAGCATACTGCGTGGGTCCGAGGCCAGCTGTGTGCCAGTGCGTCTGTGCCGAGGGGCCTCGGTCAGGGAGAAGTACAGCTGGCAGTGGGAGGACTCGGGAGACAAACAGGTCTACCTGAGCTTCCCGAATCGACTCCAGATCAGCGGATCATCTCGAGATGGAGTCACCACTCTCCGAATGTGAGCTGTCGTGAGGCGCGTCGGCCACCGATTGAGCTGCCCGGGATGTGAACAGCACGCAGTGACTTGAACTGCGTGTGACTCCAGAGGAGGAGATGGCTGTGACATGCGGTGTGATCGTATACCTCGGCGTGACTGCAGCTGCGGATGCCATATGCCCCAGGAGCCTCTGAAACTGTTTCAGTGGTACCACATTCCTGCCTCTGAAGGAACTCAGGCAGTTCAGCACTGTTTGGGCACGTTCCTCCATGAGGCGTTGCCGTCATACTCACCGAGTCTAACTCCACACAGAGAAAAGAGATTATCTGCATGGGGGAGAGCTTGCTCTTTTCCCAGTTGACCCGAAGCCCCAACTGCCAGAGCACCAAGTCCCTGTGATCGCTCAACTGCTCTCTGGATTGGGCTAGGATAAGCCAATCGTCGAGGTAGTTGAGGATCCTGAGCCCACTTCCGTAGCAGGGTAAGGCGCCTTCTTCAACAACCGTGAACACGGGGAGACAGGGAGAGCCCGAAGGGGAGGACCCTGTACAGCCATGCCCGACCTTCAAACGCAAATCCTAGAAACGGTCTGTGTCACGGAAGGATCGAAACGTGAATGTAAGCATCCTTCAGGTCGATCTCTGAAAACCAATCCTGGGGCTGAATGCATTTGATCATGCGCCTGTGCGTCAGCATCTTGAACGGGAGCTTGTGCAAAGCCCGGTTCAAGACTCGCAGATCCAGGATTGGCCGAAGGCCACCACCTTTCTTGGGTACGATGAAGTAAGGGCTGTAAAACCCCTGCCTCATCTCAGCTGGAGGGACCGGCTCGATTGCATCCTTTGCCAGGAGGACTGCAATCTCCTCGCGCAAGACAGGGGTGTTCCGGACTGCCACCGACGTCTCGAGAACGCCGTTGAACTTGGGAGGTCGCCTGGCGAACTGAATCGCATAGTCGAGTTGAATTGTGCGCGTGAGCCAGCGAGACAGGCCCGTGGGACGGACCAGCGAAATCACCCGGGAACCGGACGGGACATTCGCTGCGTGAGGAGTAAGAGATCCGTGGGGATGTACCTGGCGGAGAGGCTCTTACAGTAAACCTCAGATCTCCCAGAGCATCAGCCGGCGGTCCTCTGCTCGAGCCAGGGAGATCAGCACGGGTGGCGGCAGAGGGTGCCAATCCTTTCATAAAGGAAAGGCGAGATCGCAACGAAATCATG
This sequence comes from Gymnocypris eckloni scoliostomus, assembly GCA_027564155.1. NCBI lineage: Eukaryota > Metazoa > Chordata > Actinopteri > Cypriniformes > Cyprinidae > Gymnocypris > Gymnocypris eckloni. The sequence continues at coordinate 2,884,965 of CM050418.1, read as the reverse complement.
CTCATATGCCCACAACAGGCGCATGAGTCATCCACGAATGCATCTTCAGCGTGTTGGAAGCCCAGACACTGAATACAACGATCGTGTCTGTCATCCACAGACAGGAAACGACCGCAACCAGAACGACACGGACGAAACGGCATCTTGAAAAAGACGCGATCGTCCGTGATTTGCTCTTTTAGAAGTTGCTCTCTTAGTTGAAGTGCCCAGGGGAATCGCTGATGAGAGGGACTCCGCTGATCGCACCATTACGCCAACCAGGTACAAAACAAAGATGAAAGGCTTTGTGGAGATCAGCACTCTTCTCATCCACTTGGCTCCGAAGCAAAAATCTAATGAGTGGATGCACCCTTTTATACCCGTATGCACGGGGAGTGGCTCAGGTACGCAAAATCCACTAGCCAATTTCATTGGCGTTTTCTCTTTAGTCAGAGATGATCGGGGCTTCCAAGTAAATCCCCTATGTCGTCACGACATAACTCGTAGTGACCGACAGATAGGGAACAGGCATTTTAAAAGTAGTGCATATAAATGATAAATGCATTGTAAAAAGTTTCCAAGATTGTTTTAAAATCACTGTCAAAAAACAAAGTTTACCATTTACAAAAATTTGATTTATTTTTAGGTGCCTGATGTTGAAAATTTGTCCATGTTCCTAAGCTGATATAATGAGGTCTGCTGTGCAAGAACGAGTCAAAGTTTGTGAGGTTCATGCTTTGAATCTTTTAAAAATTCCTGATTGTGTTTAAGACACTTGGTGGCAAGTAAACAAGAAGTTTTTGGACACCGTGAAATAAGAACAGAAAGTTTGCATTCATACCCATGAGCTGCATGTGAGGCTAATCTATATGTAGTGTATTCCTAAATGTTGACAACATTTTCAATGTTTCTTTTCCTAAAATTTGACCTATATGCAGTATTGATGTTATCTTGTTCATACACTATAATTTTTTTTTTTCGAAGGTAGGGGTGGTATTTTATTCTTAAATATTCAACTTCTTTAATTGTATCACAGCCAGGAATCATTATTTATTACAACCTAGTCAGTTGCAGGTGTTATTATAGGATATTCTCGTCTAGAGAGCATTTGATTGTACAAAAATCTGACTAGTGCAGGATGATGTCATCAAGAAATTTTCTCTATTTCTATTGTTTGAAAACTCATTATTATTTGTGACATGGAAAATAACAGATTTTGACTTATTTCTCTCCCTCTGCATTGCTCTCATTTTGTTCTCACCAAAGCTCTTAGAAGCTTTTGCGTTCTACCATTTTTCTATTTCTCATTCTCGTACGAACCCCGTCTTCCTCTCGTAATCTGTACGCTCTTTATTTTCTCTCTCGCTCTCTTTCTCACTCTCTCTCTCTAACTCAAATTACACCCATTACGGCCCACTCTAGCTCTCCAGCACCTCCCTCCCTCCCTCTCCACACCTCACTGCAGCAAACGCACACACACACTTTCCGTGCAGCTTTTCAAGAAAGGCATCTATTTGTTAGCGTCTGTGTGGAGCTGAGACTGCAGGAGGCCCACGTTTATAAAACGCACAGCTATCTGTTATACTATGTATGTGTGTGCGTTACAGAGAAGAAAAACAACAGAGAGAGTGAAAATCACCAAACCTGTCAAGAACAGGTCCGACTCTCATCTCGCCACAAATTATATAAAAAAAAATAGAAATTACAAACTTGTTGAAAGATACCAAAGCCTGTTTTAGGACCATTAAGATTGATATGTGATGTCTATCTATTATCATTTTGGGGTACATTTCCAGTTGTATTACCATATTTTTAATTTACCATGGTATTACCTTTGTTTGTTTTGTTTAGTTTTTTTGTTTGACAATTTTGCACAAAAAACATCATATTATTGCTGTTGTTTTGAATATTTACCATGGTACTATAATGGTTTTTTTTTACTTTTATCATAGTATTACCATGTTTTTTCAGATGTTTACCAAGATATTACAACATTTTTCTGACATTTTTCATAGTCTCGTAATTGTGACTATATTTCACATAATTGCAACTTTAGATTTCAAAACGTGACTTATTTATTGTATTATCATATTTACTTTCATATTGTATTATCATATTTACTATGACATTAAGCAATCTATTACTGTTTTTATTAGGTGATCTGTGCAAACATGAATCATGTTTTCATTACATTATTAAATGTGTTTGAGTTTAATCTGAATTTATTTTCAATTACGATTCACATTATTGTAGGATATTTTTTTTAATGTATTTAAATAAAAAAAGGCTTTTATGTGCATCTTGCATAAACCAGCCTAAGATGGTTTTCTGGCCCTGACTGGTATAGTTTGCTGGTTTTGGGCTGGTCAGATTAGGAGACCTATTAATGGCTAAGCTTAACCTGGCTGAGAGAGTTGCTAAACCAGTTTAAACCAGCTAAGACCAGGAAACTAGCTTAGTCTGTTTTTATTTTATTTATGTCAGCTGGAAAACTGACTGACATTAAGTACAACAATAATACCATTATGTATACAAACTATAATTTAAATAATGTAGGACTATTTTTGCATTTCAGTAATGAAGATTTTTATTAGCATTTAGGAGTACACTAGCATATTGATTAGCTCAAAACTATCAAACATGGGCTAAAAGCCATAAAACTCCAATTATGAATGTCATAAAAATAATGGCAAAAGCCTAATGCTCCTAAACAATATGCTTAATTTCTTGTTTCTTTTGATTTTGGGGTCACATATAAACTGGAAATATTCTGCGGAGATATCGGAAGAGGGTTCGTGCGATTCACCCATGACTTTGTGTGTTACAAAGAACAGAGAGAAAACTTTTGAATGTGTGTTTGAGGGAAAGAGAGAGGAAGATTAATTGGGTGAGCGGTGAAAAGCTTTCAGCAGAGTCTGCCTCCATTAAGCTGCGCCGCCGTCCACCAATTAGATGGCAAGAAGAACATAAAAAATGGGACGAGAATAATGATGGAGTGAGAGAGCAGAATGGATCGACGGTTTCTTTGTCCTGAGTTTAACCGAATTAAAGAACAACAATTATATGAGACAGACAGACAGAGGCAGACGTCCCGCTGTGGCCGCTGCAACCGTACTAACAATCACGCACAAATACACAAACACAAAGCAAATCATAATGTGCCACAGCGTTTGCTGTTCAAGAATACACAAGATTAAAGAAAATATTGCCCAGACTGCATTGTATTTGGGTTCACCTGAAATGAGGATATGTATGGAGGCCAGTTTCTGCCTCAGAGTTAAAAATAAATAAATAAATAATTGCAATTTTTGCTGTTTTGTAGTTGAAACCTTGTTTCTTGTCATATTGACATATCGCAACATGACTTCATATTTGACAATTGCAACTTTATTTTACATAATTGTAATTTTATATTTCACAATGTGCCTTTGTCTCACAACTACAACCTTATTTTTCATAATTTCCACTCTTTCTCGTAATTGTGGTTTTATATTTCGCAATGTGACTTTGTTTTGCCATTCTGACTTTGTCTCATAATTGCAACATAATTTCTCATAATTGCAACTTTGTGTTAAAACTTGAAAAGGACTATTTTGGTTTTGAATCTAAATATTCACACATTTTGGGGGTTAGCGTTTGTACGAAGATTCAGGTTAGGATTACCTTCAAAACAGGAGCTCTGCTGGATGAAATGAGCGAGAGAAAGAGACGGCGAGAGGCAGGACACGTCTGTACCTGTCTACCGTTAACAGGCTGCTCTGTCTCTGCTGGTGTTCTCCACTATCTGCTCCTGTTTTGTATTCAGCAGACTCGTGTTCTGCCGCTCGCAGTGGGAAGCATGCCAGGGAAAAATCTCAGTACGGCCGCTAACGGAGGATGACAACAACGTTTCTCTTTCTTTTCGTCTCTGCATTTCATGCCTCATTCGCGGCCCGCTCTAATCTTTTCCTCTGCGTTTCGTCAGCCTTGTTCTGCTATGTCTGATCCTGGCGCATAGGGTTTGTGTGTGTGTGTGTGTGTGTGTGTGTGTGTGTGTGTAGAGAGAGGTGCAGCGGGCACTGGGAGGGCATCAAAGACTGTCAGAGCGAATCAAAGACCCTGCCAACCTTGGCAAGCCGGGCACACGCACACATTCTCTTTCACTTTATGCCAAGTCTTTTTTAGCCCGCATTTTGGCCACGTCCGTCCTCTCGTTTGTGTCCGTGTGTGTGTTTTCTACGGTTGATCATTACAAATGGCAGAGGTCACTCGGCTGGCAGATGTCCCTGCTGCATGGTCCGCCCTTTCAATCTCTATCAATCTTGTTTTCATTCCGTTGTTTTTCCCCTAGTTATCTGTTAATCCTTCTTCTCCTTGGCCGTAATTAAACGCTTCAAGATTCACTGAGAAACTACACGCTTAGACAAGACTCAATGCTCGGTCCCAAATGCATGTTTGATGCGTACAAGACTTGCAGGCTTGTGATGGCCATCGCATGCAGGATTTGAATAGTTTTATTTGATAACTTTTTATATATAATGTTAGATTTCCAGCATTTCGCTGAGTGGTTGTTTAGGTGGCTAATCAGTGTACTAGATTTCATTATCATCTAATGGTTAATTAAGTATTGTTTGACTATGAAATTGAATACAGTGGTGAGCTGCCCAAACAAATATTATTACCCAGACCAAACGACTATATAAAAATAGCTCCCTTTGGGAAACGCACCCCTGGTCAATGCGTGCATTGACGCGCTCATCCGGGAGAAATGACCATATAAGGAGTTCCTCCCTCGTTTATCTCGTGGAGAGCCATGAACGGAAAAAAAAACTCTCCGAAACTTGCACGAACCCAGAAGTAAGATTTTTGACAGAGAAATAATGTTATATGTCCAAAAGTTTTTTTTTTACTTTGTCTATTATAAGCATGAGAATCCAACTCTTTAACAGTGTAAACAACTCTCTCCGAATGCATGAAATAGCATTTTACCCCCCCCCCCTCCTTAAAAGTATTGTAAAAATTATTATACATTATTTTAATAAAGCTAAAATAACTTTCATAATATTCTTTTCATTATTTGTAATTGTTTACTTTTCGCTAATGTTGTAGTTTTTTTATTTTAGTCTTTTTTATTTTAGTATTCTTTTTTTAGTTGTTTTTTTCTACCAAAGTTAATTATATATTATTTAAATACAAACATCTAGTGTTATAACTAGCATTTTGTAGTGGTATTTAATGTTTATAAAGGCGAATTACACCATTTAAAAGATTTGCAATATATTTAATAAAAAAACTAACAAAAAAACTTATATTCTTTTTCTATTCTATCTGTTTTCTTTTTATTTATTCTATAATAATTATATAAAAAACTTGCTACAAGCTAACTGAGATTTGTTATAACAATTGCATATGATTGCTCTTTTGTTGATTCTGATTGCTTCCATTGTCCTCATTGTAAGTCACTTTGGATAAAAGCATCTGATAAAGGACTACATGTAAATGTAATGTCAGTTACTTAAATTTGTCAGTTACTTAAATCTTTTTTTATTTTATTTTTATATTGTAGTTTCAGTTTTTCCAATTATTTTTACATTTCCTAATATTGATAATGTAACGTTTTCCACCGTCTCAGTTTTTCAATTCATATTTTGTAACCAAAAAAAGTAGCCAAAATAAAGCGTTTTAGAAACATTGTAAAAGCCACTGCTAGGTCTTGTTTATGTACACTCCAAACATAAATGTAGACATTTATTTCTCACAGAGTATTGCGGCATTAGCTTAGCAACATTCTAATGACTACGAGTTGTGTTTCCTGTGCAAAATTGTATTTGTGTAATCCACAGAATAGTATGTTATGTAGAGTCTTCCAAATCATTTACTTGTGAGGTTTCATTTCAGTTAGTATGCTGCTTTAGAAGAAAGTAAAAACGACTACAGAAAATGATGCACAGGTGACAGCAAAGTGTCACATCTCACAGAAATGCTGAGAAATGTGTAATTTCCTGTGATAATAATCTAGGTCTTGTTGTTTGTTGCACATTGTCTTTTTTATTTCTTAGATTTCATGCATGAGAAAATTTGTTCATTTAAGTGTTTTAGGATAAGAAACCAGAGTATTGAGACGCATACAAACACACTAAGCTTTTAGTTTCTGATACACCACAAACAACTGACTGTCTCAGTAGTGAACTAAGCGTTTCCTACTGCATTAGATCAGTGTGCTTGAGTGAATGCCAGCTTATCAGTGCCAGCCTACCAATGCAACAGTGCCCACGTCAGCCATCAGTGCCCTGCAGACCAGCCAATGCAAATGGCAGGGTTTTTAGTGTAGGACAGAGAGAGAACTTATACTTCGGGCCATATTTTATCTTACAAAGGTTTATTGTTGGTTTTCAAGTATGACGGCATGTAACGCAACCTACTGATGTTGGCATGTGGTTCATTTGTCTAGCTTTTGTCAAGCCGCGGATGAAATTGTGCCAAAAATACAGCAGAGTTTAATTCAGTGCATGACTTTTGAACAATATAAGTGTTTTTCCTCAGTTTGCTATTTTAAGATTTTATGGTTAGTTGCAAGTTATTATTTGGGTGAATTTTCATTGTTTCTGCCACTTTTATGAAGGCAGACATTTTAAAGACCATTTTAAGACCAATTAAAGAAAATGTAAAAAAAAATCAATGAGCATAGGAGAACATGAGTTGTATTGGCAACATATGAAAATGCTGCCTCCAACCGATCTCCATTATTTTTCAAATTAATTTAACACACAAAAAAATTGTTTACCTAGATTATGGAAATAACTTTTACTGTATCTTTTGATCACACTGCACAAAAGTGATAATCTTTTCAGTGCAAATGTGTAAAAATTCTTAAAACAAGATAATTATCTGAGAAATTAATCAAAATCAAATTAATGTATGATGTAAAAAAGGACAAATATCTGCCAGTGGGCACAGACAAATCTACTTAATTTAAAGTGAAAACAAGTTTTCATAAACCAGATACAGTGTCAGCGTAAATGAGTAAACCCCCTTTGAAAAGTAAAATTTTAAACAATCTCAATGAACACAAAAACATTTTCCAAAATGTTGACAAGACTAAGTTTTATATAATATCTGTTTAACTTATAACATGAAAGTAAGGTTAATAATATAACTTAGATAACAAAATTTTCAGTTTTACTCAAATTAGGGTGATGCAAAAATGAGTACACCCCACTGAAAGTCTCTGGAGCAAAGAAAAATTAGACTACAAATGTCTAATTTAACAAAAATTCAACCACAGGGGAGTCTAATTATTCAATACACAGGTGACAGTTGACTATAAAAGGGTGTTACTTAAAGAAAACCCCTTCCCATTTCATGCTGTCAGCAATGGCATCACATGGAAGAGAAATGTCAAAATAATTACTTTACACAAGAAAGGTGAAGGCTACAAGAAAATCAGCAAAGCTTTACTTATCAGTCAGAATACTGTAGCAAAAGTGGTACAAACATTTAAAAAGATGGAACTGCAACCATCTCACGAGACGCCCAGGTCGTCCACGGAAGTTAACACCTTGTCAGGAGCGTCTTCTGATGAGAAGGGTTGAAGAAAATCAACATGCAAGTTCACTGTAGTTATCTAAAGAAGTAGAAAGCCAAACTGGGGTGACTATTTCCCGTGACACAATACTGACACTGCAGAGGAATGGCATGCATGGGTGCCGTCCACGAAAGAAGCCTCTCCTAAAGCCCAGGCACAAAAGCCCACCTAGAGTTTGCCAGGGCCCATGCTGACAAAGATGAAGACTACTGGGACTCTATACTCTGGAGTGATGAGACCAAGATAAATGTTTTGGAACTGATGGCTTCAAAACTGTATGGCGCAAGGTGAGGAATACAAAGAAAATGCATGGTGCCTACAGTGAAACATGGTGGTGGCAGTGTCCTTATGTGGGGCTGCATGAGTGCTGCTGGTGTCGGGAGCTGCATTTCATTGATGGCATCATGAATTCACAAATGTACTGCTCTATACTGACAGAGAAGATGCTACCATCACTCCGTGCCCTTGGTCGTCGTGCACTTTTCCAACATGACAATGATCCTAAACACACATCTAAGGCCACTGTTGGATTTCTGAAGAAGAACAGGGTGAAAGTGATTCAGTGGCCAAGTATGTCTCCTGATCTGAACCCAATCGAACACCTATGGGGAATTCTGAAGAGACAAGTTGAGCATCCTGCATCAGCATCCAATCTCTAAAGAGGTCATTCTTGAAGAATGGAAAGATAGATCTGGCAAAATGTCGCCAACTTGTTCATTCCATGCCTAGAAGACTTGGTGCTGTCATTAAAATCATGGAGGCCATACAAAGTACTAGATTTAGTAGTTTTTGTTGTGGGGTGTACTCATTTTGCATCACCCTAATTTGAGTAAAACTGAAAATGTGTAATCTAAGTTATATTATTAACCTTACTTTTATGTTATAAGTTAAACAGATGTTATATAAAACTTAGTCTTGTCAACATTTTGGAAAATGTTTTTGTGTTCATTGAGATATTGTTTAAAATGTTCAAAGGGGGTGTACTCATTTACGCTGAGCACTGTATTTGCTATTGTTTAATTCGTAACTTAACTTCTCAAAAAACTACTTTATTTGTTAAATTTCCAACTCAAGTCAATGTATCTTGACTTAAGGATGTTTAGATATTTGTGACAAAAAAACAAGACAAACATTAACAAAAACATTAATTTCTGTCAGTGCATGCAACATTTAATTACTTTATTAATTTTAAGACTTTTTGCTTGATTTAAGACCATGTAAGGCCTTAATTTGTGGAAGGAAAAACTAAGACCTTTTCAAGACCCACAGAAACCTTGATTTTGGAAACATTGTAACAAGTTTTGTTTCCAGGTCCAGTGAATCTAAATGACCAGCAGGTAGTTACTAAACAGGTAGTTCTTTTTTTATCATTTAGAAGTTAGTTCACTTTGAGAACACATATTTCATGAGCTGAAATGGGAAGAAATCACGTGGTAAAATGCAAACGAGTCTGCAGTAGCGTTATCCCCGCGTTAATTGAAATACTCTGCGAAGTCCTAGCTGTTCGGTGACAAATATCAGCCCGTATTTGATAAAACGAGCACGCAATTTGGCAGCTTTTTTCATGCTACCACCTTGCTCCCCATCCCTCTGTCTCTCTCTCTCTCTTTCACATCAAAGCGGCGCCAAGTGCGATATTGTGGAATTCCATTTGCCGAGCGTCTTTAATAGGTGCGATGGCAGACCCAGGCGCGGGAAGGAATCTGATAAAGAGAGAGAGGCAAGCGAGCGTGAGAGAGAATTAAAGGAAGCGTCAGATCTGGCAGAGACGAGCAAGCGAACAGAGAGAGAGAGAGAGAGAGAGAGAGAGAGAGAGAGAGAGAGAGAGAGAGAGAGAGAGAGAGAGAATCAAATGGCTCTTGCCGGCGGAAGGGCGCCATGACTCACAAGCAGTCTGTGACTGTTTCCCAAATCATCAGGCTCTTACCTGCCAGTTACCTCAGACAGCACGTTAATTAAACCGTAATATCTGTCTACTGATGATCCTAAACCAGCTTTCTCTCCATAAGAATATGAAGTCAGTGGTGTACGGGACCCTTAGTACACTTGAGGGACCCACTTCCTTTGGGAGGCCCCTCATGACGTTTTGCACAGAAAATCCTGTTTTTAATAGTTTTTTTGTCTAACAGGATATAGGCAGAGAGACCAACAGAGAGAGACAGAGGTAAATATAGGAATATAGACAGTTAGGTAGATAGATGCAGAGAGATAGACAGGCAAAGAGACATATAGAGGGAAATACGGATGTAGAAAGAGAGACAGAGAGAGACAGACAGTGGGATATATAGGTATAGAGAGACAGGTAGATAAAGACAGAGAGATAGACAGACAGAGAGAGACAGAGAGACAGACAGGTAGAAAGAGACAGACAGAGAGAGAGAGAGAGAGTGGCATATAGAAAGAGAGACAGGTAGATAGAGACAGAGAGATAGACTGGTAGATAGACATATATATGCAAACAGAGAGAGACTGATCGAAATGGAGACTGGTGGCTGAGAAATTAATTGTTGATACAGATAGTAGAAACAAGTTCGTAGTATAAAAACGTATTTAATATCTGCTAGTGCTTTGAGACAAAATCTGCTTATATTCAAAATATATCAATGAAAACAAAAATAATAATATATAACGCAGTGTTGATTCTTATGTAAAATATTTGATTTATATCAAAGAAAAATTAAACCCTCATTATGTAATTTCATTTCTGGGATGTTTTCTTGTGTTGCAAAACAAGCCACAGGAAAATTACCATGACAGTGATGATCCATTTCACCCTCGTGAGAACCACTTGAAACATTCAATTCAAGATTATGTGTATAGCGCTTTTTAAGATACAAAATTAATTACAAAATTAAGTTTCTACAATAGATTTATATATTGTAGAGACTTAATGTATTTAACTTATGGCAAAATTTGGTTAATTCTGTATAGTGTCTGAGGGTTGGCTTCCTCTGAGGTCCTCCGAGGAGTTGGCATCATCTCTTCTCAGGTGTTCGGTCATCTCAGATCATTTAAATCCAATCAAATCAAATCAAATCGCTTTTATTGTCACATCACCACAGCACAAGTGCCTTGGTGAGTGAAATTCTTCTGTGCTCCAGACAGTGCAAAAAACAACAATTTACATATGGACAGTACATATTTACAGACTGTACAGAAGACAATGTGCAAAATACACCTACATATACTCAGTACACATAGTGTACTATAAAGACATACTTAGTTATCAACTACACATTATACACCGTATGTGCACATCTACATTATGTACACTATCTATACATTATGTAGTCTATACATAGTAATAATGTGAAGGTGCAACAGATTATAAATTAACAGCAGATTGGTTGAGAAGCAGATAGTTGTGCAAAGGTGCAACAGATTATGCATATGCAGTGTCGTGGATGTGCTTTTGTATGGTGTCCAGTGATAGCAGATGTGTTAGTGCAGTGTGTGCGTGTAGTCCGGTAGAACTGTGTTAAAGTGCAGTGCATGGCATGTTGTGTGAGTGGGAGTGTGATGTAGGGTGAGTTATTTCTGACTGTTCATTAGCCTGATAGCCTGAGTGAAAAAGCTGTCCCTCAGTCGGCTAGTGCGCGATCGGATGCTGCGGAGAGGTCTCCCTGAGGGCAACAAAGAGAGCAGTCTATGGTGGCTGGAGTCTTTGATAATCCTCCGGGGTTTCCTTGTACACCGCCTGGTGTAGATGTTCTGGAGGGAGGGAAGCTCACCTCCAACAATGTGGCGGGCAGTTCGCACGACCCTTTGCAGAGCCCTGCGGTTGCCAGCGGTGCTGTTTCCAAACCAGGCGGTGATACAGCCGGTCAGGATGCTCTCCACAGTGCAGGTGTAGAAGGATCTGAGGATTCTGGGGCTCGTTCCAAACTTCCTCAGCCGTCTCAGGAAGAAGAGACGCTGATGTGCCTTCTTCAGCACTGCATCTGTGTGAGCAGACCATGTGAGATCCTCGGTGATGTGAACGCCGAGGAACTTAAAGCTGCTCACCCGCTCCACAGGTGTCCAGGATCCAGCTGCACAGAGATCTGTTCAGTCCTAGAGTCTGGAGCTTCGCAACCAGTGTGGCAGGCACTATGGTGTTAAATGCTGAACTATAATCCACAAACAGCATTCTCACATAGGTGTTCTTATTTTCCAGGTGCCGCATGCTTTGAGCACACGGCCTGGTATACCATCTGGGCCCACAGCTTTACGGATGTTCACCCGTTTGAAGGATCGGGTTACATCCGCGACAGAAAGGGAGAGTGGACTGACCTCTTCTGCAGCAGTCGTGTGAGCGCTCTCTGTGTGGGCGGTGTTATCAGCCTCGAAACGAGTATAAAAGGTGTTGAGCTCGTCCGGTAGAGAGGCGGCAATGTTCACAGTAGCTGGTTTATTCCCTTTAAAGCCTGTGATGTTGTTAATGCCCTGCCACATGCTTCTTGGATTATTGTTGTTGAAATGTTCTTCATCTTTGTTTTTATATTGTCGTTTGGCTGCTTTGATGGATCTCCTGAGATCGTAACTGGCTTGTTTCCGATCGTCAGTGTTTCTGGATTTAAAGGCAGATGTCCGTGCTGACAAGGCTGATCGAACATCGCTGTTAACCCACGGTTTTTGGTTGGGGTAAATACGAATTGTTTTGGTCGGAACTACATCATCTATACACTTCCTGATGAAACATGTTACGGAATCTGAATATGCCTCTATGTCATCATCAGACGCTGCCCGGAACATGTCCCAGTCCACGTGATCAAAACAGTCCTGTAGTGTAGCGTCCGATTGGTCTGACCAGCATTGTATTGTCCTGAGGGTGGGTGCTTCACGTTTCAGTTTCTGCCTATAAGCAGGCAGGAGCAGAACGGAAGAGTGATCTGATTTGCCGAAAGGTGGGCGGGGGAGGTATTTGTATGCGTCCCAGAAAGAAGTGTAACAATGGTTGAGTATACGATCTCCACGCGTGTTGATGGTGATGTGTTGAAAGTATTTTGGCGCTATTGTTCTGAAGTTGGCTTTATTAAAGTCCCCGTGATAATAAAAGCTGCATCTGGGTGCGCGGTTTCCTGCTCACTTATATTCCCGTACAGTTCCCTGAGTGCCTGGTCTGTGTTGGCTTGAGGAGGAATGTAAACAGCCGTGATTATGATCGCTGTAAATTCCCTCGGTAGCCAGAATGGTCGACACAGAAGCATATGAAATTCCAGATCAGGGGAGCAGAAGGATTTAATAGAGTGTATGTTCCTTTCATCACACCACAAGTTGTTAATATAGAAACAAACACCTCCGCCTCTGCTTTTCCCTGTGAGCTCCTTTGTTCTATCCGAGCGGTGCACGGAGAAGCCCGTGAGCTCGATGGCTGAGTCTGGAACCATAGCAGACATCCAGGTTTCTGTGAGGCAAATAACACAGCATTCCCTTGTTTCTCGTTGGTATGAGATGCGCGCCCGCAGTTCACAGAGTTTGTTATCCAGTGACTGAACGTTGGCCAGTAAAATGGTTGGAAGAGGATGTCGGAAAGCACGGTGTCTCAGTCTGATGAGAACACCAGCTCTTTTTAGGCGTCGGCGGCATTTTCTCGATTGCGTGACCCAGACAAAGAGCTCTGATGCGGTGTCTGTGAACAATCCACCGGCATTCAAAAACTCAAAGTCTGGTTTGCGTTGCGCGACGGAGGAACCAATGTTTAAAAGCGTGTCTCTATCGTAGACAGTTATAATAACAACCTCTAACACGTAAAACAACAAAAAAACTAATAAAACATACGAAAAACTGCAAAGTTTTCCCGGAGCATGCAACACGGCTGCCATCCTCGGCGCCATCTTTAAGGGTTGGATCCAGAAATATCTTTATTTTTTAAATGTACTTTAAAAATGCTTCTTTTTGTCAAAGTGGTGTATATATGGCCTCTACTAGCAGGAGCTAAGTGGGCCGTGCTAACCAGCTAATCCCTGACCCCTACGGTTCAGCATAGTGATGTCATGAACTGATTCCAGATCAGATGCAAATGACTGTGGGAAGGACTGACTGCAGTTCAGTGTGGAAAAAGTATGAGGGTTCGGGGGAATAAACTTGAACCACTGCAAGTCCCACAGTCGTCCTGGGTGAGTTTATTCCCTTAAGCGTAGTGTGGAAAATGTGCATGTCAAGCTGTGTTTTTCAGTGCATGGATCCACAGACACACGCATACGGTTTAATCCTGCGCAGTGGGGATCGCCATCTGGAGATTGTACAGCGTCCAAGACCGAGTCGCCTCTTGCTGACCTTCTCACACACACACACTCCTCCCTCTATGGGCCTATATGTCCGTTCTCAGGCGGTGTGTGTGCAGTGTTCAGCTTTGATCCGCAGCTGAAGGGTACTTACAGGCCAAATTTCCAAATGCGTAAGAGTCAGCCCTCCCGCTGGAGAGAGAGCCAGAATAAATTCTTACATGGCTCTGGGAATTGGGTCTCGGCAGCTGGAGCTATTAATATATCGCTGCGGCCCCGATAGAGAGAGAGAAACGTACAAAGACAGTGAGGAAGAGAATGACAGATATAAATGGACAGACAATGGTAGATTAGACAATGGTAGATTAGAAAATAGGACTTGTAGAAATAGATAGATAGATAGATAGATAGATAGATAGATAGATAGATAGATAGATAGATAGATAGATAGATAGATAGATAGATAGATATCGATCAGGCTGTTATTGTTAGTGTGTTACAGAAAGTGTGACCAGTGATTGACGACTCAAGGTCTGGAATAGATGGTCCCGTTCATTGGCCAAGGCCTGCCCATGAGGCCGCTTGACCGGCATGTCAAGCAACCAATCACAGTTCATTTCGTTCAGCGTCACGTTTTGGGGCATGGAAATGTTGCCACAATAACAGACCAGTGTGTGAAACTCTCGGATGTATTTTAAAGATTCTATGGCGAACTTTAAATATTTCACATACTTTTAAAAATCCAGCATTTAGTTGACCCTGATAAGCGTTCGCCGTCACAGTTGTAAACACGATGGCTTTCTTCTTTCGTGAGGGGGTTTGGCACCATGGCATCTTTGTTTCCAGGCGGTACATTAAAGAATGTAACACACCGTCTCCCAGAAATCTTGTATAATTCAACCAATCAGACGACGACTTCGACACTACTGAAGTGTTTCCAGATAAGTGTACCATATGCATCAGACGTTTAGCCAATGGTCCATGGGCATGACGTCTGAGGCTGAGACTGTTGATCTGACCTCACTAGTAATGATTTCACACGCAACCGCAGAAACACGTCTGGTCTTGGATGAGCTATTCAACCTGCAGGAAGCGCATCATCAATACAATTATCATATCGCAGTTTATGACATTACAGTTGAGTCGCTGAATCGAACACAATTTAATTAAATTACGTCGGCTCGTTACAGGTGACGACAGACAAGCCGAGTCAGTCATCAGGCCTAGAGCAAGCGGGCGAGAGAGATGGGGAGGGGGGATTTGGCTCTTTATCTCTCCGCTGCTCTGCGCTGCTCAACGGCCAGTAAGCAGGATTAATGGTCCTGTCTCAGCGTGAGCCAGGTACACACACACACACACACACACACACACACACACTCAGAGCGGGGCCAGTAATCGCATGCAAACAGCACACGCTTTTCAGGCAGCGCTACGTGCGCACACACATAGGCTTCTCGCATTTCAAAAGCACAGGAAGCACCTGTTTCTCTCCCACAGAGCCTCGCGCACACACGCGCCGCTGCGTTCATTCCCTTACGCTCTGTCTCTTTTCTTGTCCCACTCCTGCAGTCAGGGTTTCCCTGGCGCTCTTCAGATGCCAGTGAAGCATGACGGCAAAATGTTCCCCAGAGAAATCCCGCAGCCGTAGACCTCTGCCGCTTCATTCCTGCGATCGTTTCTGTAAATATAGAAAACAGAACGTTGCACACGAATGAAGCCTGACTCATACGATTAAAAAACGTCCTTTCAACAAAGTTGAGAAGGACAAATCTTAAAGGCAATATATTGTTAAGGAATTGGTTTGGTAGTGGGCTAAACAGTAGATTTTAGATAGCACAGCACTGCAATCCAAAACTCTGAACAATACTTCTATTAGTTAACACCGATATCTCAGGGAACTTGATAAAGCTAAGAAAGTTAACACAGGTAATTCAACCGTTGACACAAGTACCTCAGAGAACGTAGAGCAAAAGTTAAAACTGAAAAAATAAACAAATTACACAGTTAGCAAAGTTAACACGGAAATAGCCAAATTAGCACAGAAGTTAAAGTTAGCATAGAAAGGCAAATGTAAAGCGTAGATGACAGTTAGCACATTAGCACAGAATGTGACAAAGTTATCCCAGCTTTGTCAGAGAGAACACAACATAAAGGTTACAGTGACAGCAAATTTACTGTGAAATTTCGCAGGTACAAAGGTCCATTGTCAAAATCTCCATGGGGAAATCTTTCACGCTTGGGCGAAATTTCCAAATTTCTATTGACATGACTGAACCACATGGGTAACTCTGAGGGTATAGTTGACCCAGCTAGCATAGGTAAAGATGACCCAGTTCGAGCAATTAACAATTAATCCAGTTAGATGTAATTTAGCAAGCAAATGATATAGGCTACCCAAGTCACGGAGGACTTCAAAACATACAGTAACCATAGTTGAAATTAATTTAACTAAGAGGTGATTAACTCTAAAAGAACCATCAAGTTGTAACGTCATTACTGGTGTAAAAGAAAGAGTAAGTGATAGGTCAACGAAATTAGCTAAAGAGAGAGGCCTTGAGTCCGAAACATAAAAAATGCAGCTAACTGTGCTAATGGCATATCGATCTGGAAATCAGTGCAATGAGGACAATCTAGAAAACTCTCTTTTCTTCTGAAATGAAAAGCTTTCATCCCAAGCACAAGGAGTGCAGAGCACGAGGCCTGGCAGAGGAGAGAAACGACCCTGGCAGGCGCGCAGCGCACTGCGAATGTCTCTGCATGCCCTCTGAGCGCAATATCTGCCGATCTGCCTCGACAGTGATCCGTGCGCGTGTGAAAGAACGCTATTAAAATGATAAGAGAGAACTTTAACCAGATTAAACCGAGCTAAACGGGACGCCTTCGCCATGGACCGGATACTTTCACTGAGTTGTTTACGCTGCACTCTTTCTGCCTTCGTCTCTCTCTCTCTCTCTCTCTCTCTCTCTCTCTCTCTCTCTCTCTCTCTCTCTCTCTCTCTCTCTCTCTCTCTCTCTCTCTCTCTCTCTCTCTCTCTCTCTCTCTCTCTCTCATTAATCTCGTGGCAGCGCTGCAGGAAACAGCCTTTCACAGGCAGCTGGAATTTCATCTCCTCCCTCGGTCTTTATTACTCTTCCACTCAACCTCTCCCTCACCCTCCTCCTCTCTCTCTCTCCCTCTCTCTCGCTCACCCTCTCTCTCGCTCTCTCTTCACTCGCGTGCAGGTAACAGAACACTGCGCTGCACACAATAGAGCCGGCCTTCATAGCACCTCTACGCACACACAAACAGAAGCCCGGGCTCGTAAACTAACACGCACACACAGAAACGCACAGCCTCTAAATCGCACACGCTGTGGATTCTTCTCTCAGAAGGGCAGGGTAAGTGACGGGGGGAGGAGGGGTGGCTCAGAATGATAAAGAGAGGGGGAGAGACGCAGAGCGTGATTAGAAAGAGCGAGCGAGGGAGGGACACGAGCGGCAGCAGCGTCTAGCGGAGCACGGCGGCGATACGGAGAACGGTGGTAAAGCAGCCCCTTCTAGCGGCCCTCAGTGCATCTGCAGTTCTGTCGGCACGATCGGAGCTCGTCTTTTTGGAATTCACAGACTTTTTTTGCCATGGTAAAAACCTGTATAGCCTATTGAAAGTATTAGAATATATTATAGGAACTTCTTTTATTATTAAAAGCAATATTGAAGTTGATTATGAAAATATTATTTTCCTTTACCTGATATATTTTCAAAATGCTATTAAACAAATATTTTGAGTATTCTCTTTACTCAATCAAGTTTTCCTCAAGCCCATAAAATAACATTTAAAAGAAGAAATATTAAAATATGAATTATATTAAATAATATATAAAAGTTATGAAATTGTAATTAAACAAATATTTTGAAAAAAGTAAAATACAAATAATTAAGTGAAATATTTGAATATTGTGAATATTAGTATCAAATATTGTATGAAAATTGTTATTTAACAATTGTTTTGACCATTATGGTTACTTGATGTTTCCCCAAAACAAAATATTTATATTATTTACAGTGGTAGCCAAAACCTTTTAGAACACCTGACAGATCTGAAAATATTGATTTTTTTTGTCTCCAAAACATGATTTAATTTCATAATGTTCATGAAACATGCAAATGGTTGCTCTGAGCACAGCAAATATCAGATGAAGTGAATCATACGGTTTTCATCCACTTTTAACTTCAATATTTGGTTTGCCCACCTTTTGGAGCAATTACAGCAGCACATCTCTCT